>CM065141.1:3607500-3640000 GCA_033026305.1 Cirrhinus molitorella | reverse complement strand
TACGCATTTGACAAACAATTTTCAAATGCCTTTTAAACAAACTTTGCAATAACATGCCTCAAGTCATGCATCTTTTTGAGAAGAGGTGTTATTTCTTTTCTAAGTGCTGAATCTCAAGGCTGCTGCTGTCACCTTTGACTAACCTCTGACTTGAATTGAGCTTTACAAAGTGAAATGAATTTAAGATGTGCAGATCAAACAATAGCATGAATTAAACTAGTCAAGATGTGTGGTTCAGAGAGGGAACGCAGGTCTATATTGAGGTAAATAATTCTGTGTGTAAAGCTAAAAACAAATAGCATTTGGCACCAAGGTTCTTTTGAGCAGCGGTCAGATGATGAATAACATCCCTGTGACCGTCATGTTCTGCAAGGACTCGTTTTCACAGTGCGGGGACAGAGTTTCATGGGGTTCAGGAGAGAAATCATACAATTTGAGTCGTTTTCCCTAAAATGGACCCCCAGGTATTAAGACTTGATGTCTCTTACTGAAACATGCAGTAGAAAACCCATTAAAGGTTTACGTTATTTAAAAAATCCACATCATTTATACATATTTTAGACTATGGGGGGCAAAATGACAAGAATAACATCAACATGTTTCACAAATAAAGTCGAAAATTACAAGACAAATTTCGTAATTATGAGAATAAAGTCAAAATATTTCAAGATTAAAGTTCTAAGGTTTTAAGAATAAAGTCGAATTATTAAGAGAATAAAGTTGAAATTATGAGAATAAACTGAAATTACAAGAATAAGTCGGAATTATGAGAATAAAGTCAAAATTACGAGAAAGTCGGAATGATTCAAAAATAAAGTCAACATTACAAGAATTGTGTGGAATGTAAATAAGTCATCTTTCCCATAACAATTAGACATTTGTTTAATTAAATTTGGAGATATTGTTTTTTTTTTATTCCTTCTATGTTCCTTCATGTTTACGTCATGCTATAAATTTGTAATAAAGAGTAAAAACACTCAGAATTTCGACTTTATTCTCATAACATTTCGACTTTATTCCCAAAACATTTCAACTTTATTCTCAAAATACTATTACTTTATTCTTGAAACATTTCGACTTTATTCTTGTAACATTTCAACTTTATTCCCAAAATATTTCAACCTTATTCTCAAAATACTTTTACTTTATTCTCGTAACATTTCTACTTTATTCTTGTAACATTTCGACTTTATTCTCAATTTTTTTTACTTTATTCTCTGAACATTTCAACTTTATTCTCAAAATATTTTGACTGTACTCTTCAAACTATTTTACTTTATTCTTGTAACATTTCGACTTTATTCTCAAAACTATTTCGACCTTATTCTCAAAATACTTTTACTTTATTCTCGTAACATTTCGACTTTATTCTTGAAATTATTTGACTTTATTCTCATAATTTCAACTTTATTCTCGTAATTTCAACTTTATTCTCGTAACATTTCAACTTTATTTTTGTAACATTTTGATATTATAAAGTTGGAATGTTTCAAAAAATTAATTCAACATTACAAGAATTGTGTAGAATGTGAATCAGTCATCTTTCCAATTACAATTAGACATTTGTTTCATTAAAAAGTACTTTTCTCACAAATTTTTGACTTTATTCTTGAAACTATTTGACTTTATTCTCATAATACTTGGACTGAAATAATACGACTTTAATCTCATAATCCAAGATTTTTTTACTTTTTTAAAACTAAAACGCCGTCGTAGTTTTCCACTACGCATTACAGTCAGAGACATAATTTCTGTTATATTAAGCCATACAAGTCCTAATTTGCAGTTTGCAGTCCATTTTAAAGTATACTAAGAACATTTTTAGTTGAGTTCTTTAGTAAACGTCATATGCTGGTGTCGAAGAACCTGTAAATGAAAATCTAGATCTGAGGAACCAATAACAGACAATTTTTCCAACTCCATTTCTTAAAATCTCATATTTTTTAATATCATATACAGAATTCACATTAGTCACTAAAAATGTTAATGGTACAATCACAGGTCAACAACCTGAAATAGAAGAAATAGAACTCTTCGATTAGTAAATGCTATCAATGTATGCGTTAGCTCCAATAGTGAGGTGACTATCAAAGTGTATAAGAAAACTACAGTCTATATATATTAATTAGTAGTCATGTCAACAGCTCTAGTCATGTTAGTGCTAAACATCTCGACTATATAATTTTTTCGTGCTTACATACCTTATGTAAAATACTTACATCGTCCTTCCCAACGCATTAGTCTAAGAAAAACCAAAACGGATTCAGTAAAGTCTGTTATTGCAGAGACGTACAGTTGTTCGGGTCTCCAGATTTAGGAAATGCCCTGCCATGGTGACTCCGAAATACCAGGATGTCCTCCTGGCGGACTGAGAAGAGGTCAGGGGGGGTCGACAGTCACCATGGCAACAGAGTCTACATTCATAGTCACAATAATGCTCAGTGTTCCGAACAGAACCCTTCTGTACGCCAGCCGTTATGATGTCACCGTGATGTCATTTCGAAGTGGTTCCGAATGGTTCCAAAAACAGCTCGATCCTCGAATATCGTCTCAACATCCGTTGTAAATTGGCGTGCACAGAGCTTGGGTTCTAAAGTGGCTTTAGCGTTGCCCTTTCATGTGATCTGCTTTCAGTCTGGCAAAGAAGGAAAAAAACCTGCTAGTTTACATCACAAGATCAGTGATCTGACAATTAAATTCATTTGAGCTTCAGCAGATGCCACTAATTGGAAAACTCATGCATTAAAGTGTGTGTCTGTCTTCTCTGGAAAGCTTTAACCAAGTTATTAAAGAGAAGGTGACGGGTCATGAATACACACGCTTGTGGTGGTCGGGACTCTTATCAAGCTCTGATCAGAGAATCAGCACGACAGGCACCTGCTGTTCACAAAAGCTATGAAAACAAACTGACATTTAGGAATGGGTTATTTTATTCTGGGTTATTTTATCAAGGCAACATCTATAGCATCTGCCAGTCGCCAGAGAAAATAATGGATGCCGAGACAAATCTGATAAACAATCAGGAAGTGATCGAAGTTCAGCTGAAAAATGGAAATTCATCATTTACTTACCATAATGTTGTCCCTTTAAATAAAATATTACAACAGATGTGGAGAAATGTAGCATTAAATCACTCACTCTTTAAATGGATCCTCTGTAGTGAATGGGTGCCGTCAGAATGACAGTCCAAACAGCTGATAAAAACATCACAATAATGTACACCACTCCAGCCCATCAGTGAACACATTGTGAAGTGAAAAACTGTGTGTTTGTAGAAAATAAATCCATAATTAAGGCTTTTTTAACATGAAATCATTACATCTGACTAAAATACATGTCCATAATTCATAATAATGGTTTCTCCAGTGATAAAGTCCATCCCCTGTTGTTGTCTGACATCAAAATTCACCTACATATTTGTTTAGAATGATTTTGGACTGTTACAGACACTTGATCTGTGCATATTTCTCTCCTGATTCAATGGAGAAAGCAGTATTTTGGCCAGAAGCAAGAGTTTAAAGCTAAAATTATGGATTTGATTCTTAAAAACATGCAGCCACCTCGAGTGTGCATTATTTTCTAGGAATTCAATGGTCCGTTGTCAATTATTCCTTACTTATTGTGATGTTTTTATCAGCTGCTTGGACTCTCGTTCTGACGGCACCCATTCACTGCAGAGGATCCATTGGTGAGCAAGTGATGTAATGCTACATTGATTTACTCACCCTCAAGCCATCCTAGGTGTATGACTTTTTTCAAATACAATTGGAATTATATTAGAAAATGTCCTGGCTCTTCCAAGCTTTATAATGGCAGTGAATGGCTGTTGAGATTTTGAAGTCCAATAAAGTGCATACATCCATCATAAAAAGTAAGCTCCGGTTAGAAGTGACAAACATGGAAGCACAAAGGAAAGAGCAAAACAAAACACTAGTCAAATTAGAAGAACAAAACGAGGATTTGAAAAGGGAAATGTCTGAGGATTTCGATATAAACCAAGACAGTTAGCAGAAGCTAAAGAATTATGGTTTAAAAAGTTTTAAATACAGATATTTTTCTTACAAAAATGCATTGATTTGCTTCAGATGGCCTATTATTAACTCCCCGGAGCTGTGTGGAGCACATTTTATGGTGGATGGATGCACTTTATTGGCCTTCAAAATCTCAACACCCATTCACTGCCATTATAAAGCACATTTTTTAATATAACTCAGATTGAAAATGTCAGAGGATTTCAATATAAGCCAAGACAATTAGCAGAAGCTAGAGATTACAGTTTTAAAAGCTTTAAATATACATATTTTTCTTACAAAAATGCATTGATTTGCTTCAGGCGGCCTATTATTAACTCCCCGGAGCTGTGTGGAGCACGTTTTATGATGGATGTATGCACTTTATTGGACTTCAAAATCTCAACACCCATTCACTGCCATTTTAAAGCACATTTTTCTCAGATTGTATTAGTCTGAAAGAATAAAGGATTGCTTGAGGATGAGTAAATCATGGGCTAATTTTCTTTTTTTATGGTGAACTATTCCTTTAAATTACCAAAGACCAAATAAAGCAGTGATTTGAGTTTACAGAAGTGTTTAGAGCCTGTTCTCCAGACACAGATTAAACATGGTTTTTAGCAGTAATGTAATGAGACGTGTGATTTGATCCAATTCGAAGTCTCTCTGGAGCTGTATGGTAATGTTGTGCTGTGTAATCTAAATGTAATACCGCAGTCTGTTCCTCTCGCACGCTGCTTCCTCATACACAGGGTTATTATAGGTAATCAGTCCAGCCATTATAGCCTTTCATCACGACCGTGTTGTCGTGAGGTCTTTCATCATGCTTTTTTTTTATAACCCTAGGGTAATTTTACATACATTAGTATTTTAGATCCTGTTGTCTGTTAATGTATATGGCTGCATAATGCCAGACACATTATAGAGAAACTAATGTCTGTTCAGTAATTGTTCTATCTTCATCAAACCAAGGCTTCAGAAGTGTGTAAATATAGAGCATGGACTGCTTTCATATAGCACTCTATTTCTTTAGAGACAGGTCACAATGGTCATGTAACAATCAACTAGTCAATTAGTGAGAATGATTCATCTCAACTAGGGGACTGAGACTTAAAAGATTAGTTCACTTCCAGAATAAAAATGTTGTGATAATTTACTCAACCCCATGTCGTCCAAGTTCATGTCTTTCTTTCTCTAGTCGAAAAGAAATTAATGTTTCTAAGGAAAACTTTCCAGGATTTTTCTCCATATAATGGACTTCAATGGGGATCAAATGGTTGAAGGTCCAAATTGCAGTTTTAATGCAGCTTTAAAAGGCTCTACATGATCCCAGCCAAGGAATAAGGTCTAGTGAAACGATCGGCCATTTTCTAAACAAAAATACAAATATATATACAGTTGGGGTCAAAAGTGTTCATACACTTTGCAAAATCTGCAAAATGTTTTTTTTTTTTTTAACTAAAATAGAGGGGATCATACACAATGTATGTTATTTTTTTATTTAGTACTGACCTGAATAAAACATTTCACATAAAATATGTTTATATAGCCCACAAGAGAAAATAATAGTTGAATTTATAAAAATGACCCTGTTCAAAAGTCTACATCCCCTTGATCCTTAATACTGTGTCGCTACCTGAATGGTCCACAGCCTTTTTTTGTTGTTGTGTAATGATAGTTGTTAATGAGTCCCTTGTTTGTCCTGAACAGTTAAACTGTTTTATACTATATTCCTTATTTCTCAGCTGGGATTGTATAGAGCCCTTTGAAGGTAAAGTGAAAGTGAAACTGCAGTTTGGACTTTCAACCCGCTGATCCCCATTGAAGTCCACTACAGGTGCAGCTCAAAAAATTAGAATCTCGTGAAAAAACTTTATTGTAACTTATTTTAAAAAATGAAACTTTCATATATTCTAGATTCATTACATGTAAAGTAAAACATTCCTAAAGTTTTTTTATTTTTTTATTTTGATGATTAGAGCTTACAGCTCATGAAAGTCAAACTACATTAATGGGGAAAACCGCTGACTTGGCAATGGTCCAGGAGACAATCATTGACACCCTCCACAAAGAGAGTAAGACACAGAAGGTCATTACTGAATGGGGTGGCTGTTTACAGAGTGATGTATCAAAGCGTATTACATGCAAAGTTGACTGGAAGGAAGAAACTGGGTAGGTAAAGGTGCACAAGCAAACAGGGATGACCACAAGCTTGAGAATACTGTCAAGTAAAGCCCATTCAAACACTTGGGAGAGCTTCACAAGGAGCAGAATGAAGCTGGAGTCAGCGCATCAAGAGTCACCACACTCAGACGTCTTCAGGAAAAGGACTACCAAACCACTTCTGAAACAGAAACAACGTCAGAAGCATCTTACCTGGGCTAAGGAGAAAAACAACTGGACCGTTGATCAGTGCTCCAAAGTCCTCTTTTCAGATAAAAGTACATTTTAAAATTTCATGTTGAAATCATGGTCCCAGAGTCTTAAAGGGAAGACTGGAGAGGCACAGAATCCAAGCTGCTTGAAGTCCAGTGTGAAGTTTCTGAAGTCAGTAATGATTTGGGGTGTCATGATGTCTGCTGGTGTTGGTTCATTGTGTTTTATCAAGTGCAAAGTCAGTGCAGCCATCTACCAGAAGATTTTGGAGCACTTTATGCTTCCATCTGCTGACAAGCTTTATGGAGATGCTGGTTTCCTTTTCCAGCAGGACTTTAGCACCTGCCCACAGTGCAACAACCACTTGACCATGATATTACTGTGTTTTATTGGCCAGCCAACATGCCTGACCTGAACCCCATTGAGAATCTATTGGATATTTTCAAGAAAAAGATGAGAAATAGTCGATCCAACAATATACAGATGATCTGAAGGCTCAATAGTGCCTCAGCAGTGCCACAGGCTGATCACTTCACTGATGCTGTCATTTGTGCTAGGAGCAAGTCATTTGCTGTAATATGTGCTGCCGACCAAGTATTGAGTGCATAAATGAACATACTTTAAAGAACTTGAACTTTTCTGTTTAGCAAATCCGTTTTTTGATTGATCTAATATTTTAAGATCCTGGATTTTTGACTTTCATGAGCTGTGAGCTCATCATCAAAATTAAACCAAAAAAACATTAGAAATGTTTTACTTTACATGTAATGAATCAGTTTCAGTTTTTGAAATAAGTTACAATAAAAAAGTGAACTTTTTCATGATATTCTAATTTTTTGAGCTGCACCTGTATATGGGGAAGAATCCTGGAATGTTTTCCTTGAAAACCCTAATTTCTTTCCGAAATGAACATCCTGGATGACATGGAGACAACAACAACGGAAAAAAGATCTCAAAACTTTCTTTCTTCACCTTTGCGTGTGGATTTTGATTGGCTGGCAGCTACTGTGGTCAGATCAGCAGGAAGGCCCACATACACTCCTCCATAGTTCCTGCACGACACACAGTCACACATTCATTATTATTTTCCCTGTTCAGTCTTATATTAATGTTTTCACACCAGCTGTGTATGGTCATAATGGCAAAAGACTGTCTAACCTTCGTTTCTCATCATCTGGTGAAGGTTCTTCTGTCCTGCATCAAGAGAACAAAGATGAAGACCATCTCTGGTTGACACATCTGTCAGATATCAATGCTCTATTTTATCTACTGTCTTTTCTACTTTCTTTTTTATCTACTTTCACATACTGTACGTTGTCAGTGTTCTCTCTGCTCAAAAAGATGCCCATACATTCGCTTCAAAACACTTCATACCACATTCGGAAGCAGTTTTAACCTTAGAAAGAGCCTGCTGATGGACCCTAATCAGGGCACAGGTATATTTAGTACATCCAGGATAGAAGTACATCCTGTTTCACTTCATATTTAATGTTCACATTTAATGCTTTTGTCCACTGAAAATCTTTTTTTTAAATTTCAAATGTTTTTAGCTAAAGAATTAAAACAGTATAAATAAATGGTTAAAAATGCCATTTCTGATTTCATAGTTGAGATTTTGAATGGGAATGTTAACCAGGAATCCACTCTAAATGTAATGTAACATTGTCTTAGAATTATTATAAATTACAAAATTATTTTATAATTTATTTTATAATGTAGTTATTTTTTTCATATAATAATAATAATAATAATAATAATAATAATAATAATAATAATAATAATAATGTATATATTTATTATCTATTAAAAAATATCTAAAATGTATTTTACATTTTTATAATAAATTCTAAAATACATTTGCTACATAATAATAATTAACTGTATATATTTATTATTATCTATTAAGATTTTAAATTATATTAATAAATAAATATTTTTTTATTCTTCGGTAAAATATAAAATAATTTTTTCCTTTTTAATAAATTATAAAATAAATTCTTGCATATAGCAATGTTATTTAATTACATAATCATTTATTAATTTTCATACATTAAAAACCTAAATATACTACAAAATTTCCGTTCATATTTAATTTTCACATTCAATATCTAGTAAAGTATCTGGTAAAGATTAACATTAAAATAAATAATTTTATATAGTAATTTCTATATTTTTATATTTTTCATAATTATATAATAATTTTATTTAAATTTTATATATTAAAAAAGCACATCTTTCCTTACTTTTATCTACTAAAATTAAAAATTATATTCATATATATTTTTTCCTTCTGAAAAATATTTGATTTAGTAATTTCAATATTTAATTATATAATAATTTGATTTAACTTCTCTATATATATAAATTAAAACTTAAATATGCTAATAAATTCATATTTTATTTTCATATATATATATATATATATATATATATATAATATTCACATTTATTTCCTTCTGATAAATATCTTAAGTAATTTATATATCTAATTATAAACTATTTTTTATTGTGATATATTAAAAATGAATACATTTGAGTTTGTATTTATTTTTACCATTCAATGTTTTTGTCCACTGAAAACACATCTTTCTTTAACATTCCCAAGTCCCAAAACAAAAGTACAACTGATCAAACAGTATTCACTTTCGAGATTTAGAATGGGATTTCAACTTCCGCAATGCTAAATATTCATCTCAAGTGGAAAATCATTAAATATTTCATTTATTCAACTGCTCTGCATCTTTTTATAGACGTTAAATGCAGAAGTCACACGCCGATGTCATAACAGAAATCTGCTGTCTAAACACACTGGGGCGTTTTTCCACTGATGGGACGGATGCCGTCTGGTGTCTTTGACAGTAAACCGCGAGGTGTTGGGCATTGAGGGGGATGGGTAATGATTGCTGATTGGTTAGCATGTGTTTGGACCCTCAGGGGCCCATGTGCGCCACAAAAGCTGTTGGACGTTGAGCAGGAACAGGCCGATTGATTCTCCCTCAGGATTCAGTCTGTGTGTGTTTTTCTGTGCATATATGCTGTGTTGAGCTGTTATGTAGCAGTCGTGTTAATGAATTCGGTGCTGTATGCTGTTATTAATTTCTCCCGGGTCAGTGGGTAGCGGTCGTGACATTAATTCTGTGGCTGAGGTTCATGAATATGGTATGTTTGGATATGTGGTAAATTAAATTACTCACACATCCTTGGCAGCTTCTGCTGGACCTGTAAAAAACAGAGAAAAACATGCAATTTATTTTTTAAATTATGTAACAGATTTATGTGTGATATCAACATTTATTAGTTATGTATTAGTTCCTAACCCATTTTATTTGATAATATAATGTATTTATGTATAATGTATGTATTTGCGCTACACTGATTATCAGCCATTTGTTACATTTAATATCATTCTTAATATAATTGTAATATATAAAATTAAAATATATTTGAATTAAGTTACTCTATGAAATAAAATAATTGTATATATAAATAAATATATATTTAATTCTAATTTAAAATAATACAATTATTGGATGTAATAAAATATTAATATTAATATTGTATTTAATATTACAATATGATTATTATAATATAATATTTGTGTGTGTGTGTGTGTGTGTGTGTGTATATATATATATATATATATATATATATATATATGTATATATATATATATGTGTGTGTGTGTGTATGTACATAAATATATATTATATAAATATATATTATTATATACTGACACACATACATGCATATATATTTATTACAATATGCTGTAATACTATATAAACAATTTTGCATAATAATTAAGTCTATAATACTTCAATGTTTTTTTATAGTGCTACATTTATATACTTAATATATAATATATACATAATATATACTTTTTCTTAGTATTTTTAGTACAGTTGTACTATCTAAAATAAAAAATGTATAAATTAGTAAGTTATTGAATTAAATGAATAAAGTTATTGTATATATGTGTATATATAATATTTAATTTTAATATATAATAAATTAATAAATATAATAATTAATTTATATAATAATAAATTAAATATAATAATAAATATTTACAATAACTATAAATAAAAATAAACTAATAAAATATTTCTTATAATTTATACAATTATGCAATGCATGTTTCTATATTGAAAACAAATCTACTAATAATAATATATAATAATAATATATAATAAAAATATGTATATATTTTTTTTTCTTTTTTCTATTATTTATTATATAATAAAAAATAAAATAAATATTTTTTCCTATAACCTGTGTGTGTGTGTGTGTGTGTGTGTGTATGTGTATGTGTATATATATATATATATATATATAAATTTAAGAAAATAGTAATTATTAGGTTATTGTATGAAATGCTTTACTAAATAAAATAATTATATATGTAATATTTAATTTCAATATATAATATTATTTATATTATATGAATACTGTATTTAATATTACTATATGTAATATATATTATAAAATTAAACATTATACTAATAAATGCATAAATCTTTTACTTCTGTAAAATATACCTAAAAAGAGTAATTTCACAGTTATATAATAATGCACATATCTATTATTATATACTGAAAACCTAAATCTACTACTAATAATATATAAACAATTTTATGTATTATTTAAATTGATAATACTTAAAGGATTGTGCAGACTTGTGTGTGTGTGTGTGTGTGTGTGTGTGTGTGTGTGTGCGTTTTCTCATTTAAACTGGAGGGTTGTTGAAGGCTTCTTCACCTTCAGATTCTCCTCAATGTTATGCACTGCACTAATCACACAAGCTCTGCCGTCATTTAGTCATGATTAACACTTATTAACCATTAATCATTATTCATAAGACAACTTGAGTTTGAAATAATTAAAGTGATGCACCATGTACATCTGGAATATGTGGACCAGTGGACTTTTTTAGTACAAGAAACCTTGAGTAACTACAAAAGTGTTGAATATAGCCACATCAGAGTCTTATCAGAGTAATATGAATCAGATTAGTTTCTTTCTATGACTGTATTGATGTTCGAGGTCACAAGAGTGATGTTTCCAGTAGTCTCAGTCGTCTGCGGTTTAGTTCTTTGATTACAAATGTTAATTTGTGCTGTGACTTGTAATTCACCCTTGAAAGACAGAAACCACAGCAGTTATTCTCAATGAGATCTTGTTTTTCTCTCACACACAGTCTTTATTAAAGTCTCAATGCCTGGAGCCCTCGCTTGACAGATTCGACGGATGATTTTGACTTGTTTAAGTGTGTTTAGACTCTTTGTTTTGGAAGATTCAGTCGTGATACAATGCAGAACGTGAAAACCTCTCCACAGAAGACTTTTTTGCAGTGTTTTGCTGTCCTCAAGAAACCAGGCTAAAAAAACGGGTCAAAAAAGGTATCCAGGCAACCTTCCATCTTGACATATTGCTCCTTAGAGGAGGCACACAGTCTTGTGTTGTTCATGACATTCCATGAAAAAAACATCATAAAAAAAGAGTTGTTTCCCACTCTTACAAATATGGTCCAAAACAGAGGTTTTTGCAGTGATGCCATAGAATTTTGTGTTTCCCAAAGAATCTTTCAGGAACCTAATTGCAGTAAGAGCCTTGTCTGAGCAAATAAAATGTTCTTTTCATGGTTCAAATGTCTCAAAAAATCCAAGAAACCAAAGTCTGCATTCAAAAGACTGCATCCAGACTCATTTTGAAGACTCCTTTATGAATATTTCTATGTTTTATGTTAGGAGAAACATACAGTTGAAACCTACAATCAGAGCTGGGAAGAGTACTTGCAAATTGTAATCAGGTACTGATTCCAGGTTACATGACAAAAATTGTAGTCAGTAGTGTAATCAGTTGCATTACATATTTTAGGTAATCCTAATCTGATTACTTTTGACTTGATTTGTTTATCACATTGATTTAAATAGGATTATCTTTGTAGCATGATATAAAAATGCAAAGAGTAAGAAAATATGTTCCGTTCATTGTAATTTACAACATAAAGTGCATTTTTATTACATCAAGGTTTCCCAAACTAGGGTTCAAACAGGAACTGCAGAGGGTTTGTGGGTTTAATGAAAAGCTAACAATCAATTAAATCATAAAAAATGTAGTTAAAATAAATAATTAAAAAAAAGTCCTTTTTAAGGAATGTCTCTTTACTTGGTGGCCATATTTGCAGCTCATACAAGACCAAGTCCTATCTTAACGAATGGGGGAATCCTGAAATCTCAAAAACTGCTCGCTGAACTCACAATTAAATTACATATATCAAATCAGCAACAAACATCTTAAATTAATTGCCCCATGAATGTTTTTTTTTTTTGCTCAAACAGTGTTTAAAAGGCTTATTTTTCAGGCTAGACTAGAAAATGCGCATGCGCAGTCATAACGTACTTATGACTGCGCATGCGCATTGGCTGGTCTAGCCTCAGGTTTCTTTGGGAAATTTGCCTCTTTCATTTAGAAGGTGGGACTATTCCTCCATATTGCGCGTTGAAGTTTCTCCCATTCATAAGTATAGGAGTGAACCGTCATTGTGTTTCATTAGTCTTTGTTTTAAAATAACAATTAAAATAAAACACTTACTAAAAAAAATATTTTTATTTGCCTGCATGCCATGTGACCATTAATCAACATCAAAGAAACGGTGAGCATGCAAATGTGAAACTTAATTATTGAAATATTTCATTTAAAATCTCAGGGGTACTTAAATATAAGTAAATGTGGTGAATAAGGTTTAGATGACAAAAAGTTTGGGAATTCCTTCATTGCATGTAAATGAGAAATAACGTTGCATTTTAATGAGTATGAAAGACAAAAGCCTTCCAAAGACACAATAATACATGGTTAAAAAAACCTACCGAGTGATAATTCAAATAAAAATGAATGTGTTCATCAGTAGCTGATGCAATGTTGAAACCCTTTTGCAAACCCAGTGGTCAAATGCTGTGTCGCCACCTGAATAATGACTAGTCTATGTGTGAATGTCCACAAAACTGGACTTTCTGAATGTATATAATCGGTAGGCTATTTTAGAAAGGAAAATTTAAAAATGGAAAAAGAGAAATTAGGGGGAATCAATGAATTCTGAATAATTTATTGCTATTGTTTAAATAATATGTAATCATGTAATCCATAAAAAAAGTAACTAGTCTGATTACGAGTATTTTAAAATGTAACTTACTCTGATTACAAATACATAATTCTTGCAATCTGATTACATAATCCACATTACATCTAATCACTTACTACCCAGCTCTGCCTACAATATGGCTGAGATCTCCAACAAGTCTCCTGAGCTCTAGAAGAGCCCTTGTCTAAGCAATTACTTTTTTTTGTTTGTTTTTTAAGGCTCCAATCTCTCTGTTTAGGAGTTTCTCAGATGTTTCTCCTCAGAAAAATCCAAGAAAGTCTGTATTCAAAAGATCTCAATATGAATTCAAACATTTCTCATCAAATTCTTCTAAGAACAAATGCTTCATCCACACTCATTTATGACTGTTATTTATGTTTTATGTTAGGAGACACAAAGATGACACTTAAAATATGACCAATATCTCCAAATATCTCCAAGTCTCCTGAGCTCTAGAAGACCATGGTTTCAGCAATAAAACCTTCTTTTTAAGGTTCAAATCTCTCTGTTTAGGAGTTTCTCAGATGTTTTCCTCAGAAAAAAGTGTGCATTCAAAAAATCTCAATATGAACATTTCTCATCAGTTTTCTCCAAGAGCAAATTATTTATCAACATTTATTTTGTTGACTCATTTATGACTGTTTCCATGTTTTATGTTGGGGGAACCATAACAAAGTCTCCTGATCTCTAGAAGAGCCTCATTGGAGAAAATAAAATGTTCTTTTCAAGGTTTAAATTTCTCTGTTTTGGAGTTTCTTAGATGTTTCTCCTGAGAAAAAAATCCAAGAAACCAAAGTCTGTGTTCAAAAGTCCTCATCCAGACTCATTTTGAAGACTCCTTTATGACTATTTCTATGTTTTATGTTAGGAGAAACATACAGTTGAAACCTACAATATAACTAAGATCTCCAACAAGTCTCCTGAGCTCCAGAAGAGCCTCGTCTAAGCAATTACATTTCCTTTCGAGGCTCCAATCTCTCTGTTTAGGAGTTTCTCAGATGTTTCTCCTTAGAAAAAAATCCAAAAAACCAAAGTCAAAAGATCTCAGTATGAACTCAAACATTTCTCAGTTTTTTTCCCAAGAGTAAATTATTTATCAACATTCATTTTATAGACTCAGTCATGACTGTTTCTATGTTTTATGTTGGGGAAACCATAACAAAGATGATGTCTCCTGAGCTTTCTCTGAGCAATAAAATTTACTTTTAAGTCTCTCTGTTTCAGAGTTTCTCAAATGTTTCTTTTTATGGAAAAGAATCGAAGAAACCATAGTCTGTAATTAAAAGATCTCATTATGAATGCAAATATTTCTCAGTATTCTCAATATGAACTCAAACATATCTCATCAAATTCTTCTAAGAACAAATGCTTCATCCACACTCATTTATGACTGTTATTTATGTTTTATGTTAGGAGAAACATAAAGTTGACACCTAAAATATGACTAAGGTCTCCAACAAGTCCCCTGAGCTCTAGAAGAACATCATCTGAGCAATAAAACCTTCTTTTTAAAGTTCAGATCTCTCTGTTTCTCAGATGTTTCTCCTCAGAAAAAAGCAAAACAAACAAGAAACCAAGAAAAGTCTGCATTCAAAAAATCTCAGTATGAACACTTCTCATCAGTTTTCTCCAAGAGCAAAATATTTATCAACATTAATTTTATTAACTCATTCATGACTGTTTCTATGTTTTATGTTGGGGAACCATAACAAAGGTGATGTCTCCAGATCTCTAGAAGAGCCTCGTCTGAGTGATTAAAATGTTCTTTTTACGGTTTCAATTTCTCTGTTTTGGAGTTTTTTAGATGTTTCTGCTGAGAAAAAAAGTTTTCAAAAGATCTCAATATGAACTCAAGTATTCATGGACTCATTTTAAAGACTCCTTTGTGACTGTTTCTATGTTTCATGTTAGGAGAAACATACAGTTGAAACCTACAATATAACTAAGATCTCCAACAAGCCTCCTGAAGAGCATCATCTGAGCTGTAAAACCTTTTTAAGGTTCAGATCTCTGTTTTTGGAGTTTCTCAGATGTTTCTCCTGAGAAGAAGAATCCAAGAAACCATAATTAGCAATTAAAAGATCTCATCATGAACTCAAATATTTCTCAAATTCTTTCAGGAAAAAATTATCCACATTATTTCCATTTCAGCAAATCTCCTGAGCTCTAGAAGAGCATCGCCTGAGCGATAAATTCCCTTTTGTGGCTCCAGTCTCTCTGTTTAGGAGTTTAGTGAAGGATGTCGCCACTCTGAAGCCTCGCTTGTCAATCATTCATCATTTTCTCTCTCAGGACACTCAAGGCTAATCCTATTTTTAACCAAAGTTCATTTTGCTTGGCTCTCTTCTCGCACCCAGCCCGCATTTCAATGAGATCACCCGTGAAGCGTGATAAAATGAAATGCACTTTTTAAAATTCTCTGCGCATTTAAATTCATTCGCCAGCTTCTTCAGAGGTGACGGCTGAATCATCTCCAGCTGTTCTCGCATCCCATTTGCAACATCCAGGCTTGTGAAGGTAACACTCATTGCTCAAATTCCACAACTCAGGACACATAATGGTGTTCTCAGGTATGCCTCAGGTAAGTATAAACTTTGTTTCTCCAGAAATGGAGAAAATAAAACGGTCACGAATAAATCAGACATTATTCCAAAGCAAGAACCGTTTTGGGATCTTCAAAGAACATTTAAGGAACATTTTAATCATCTAAAGAACCCTTTTGTGGAATGGAAAGGTTCCACTAATGTTAAAAGTTCTTCCATGGAAACCACAGATTCCAAAAAAGAATGTTTATTCTTTTAGAATGTACAGTTGTAATCAGTGTTGGGGAAAGTTACTTTTAAAAGTAATGCATTACAATATTGTGTTACTGCCTAAAAAAAGTAACTAATTACATTACTTTTTATGGAAAGGGCTTGCTTTTTTGTTTTTAATATAAAAATGTTCGATTCTTAGCAAATGTAAAACCCCTTTCACACCAAAATGAAATTAAGTGAATAAACCTAAGGCTAAAGGACAATTAAATTGACATCTGTACAGTAGAACTGTAGGAGAAGAAAGTTCAACAGTTTCTCTTCAGCAATGAGAAAAAAGCACAAATGTTGGTTAATCTAAAGCAAGTTTTGCTTATTAGTATACTACAAAAAACATGCTTTTCTTACTTAGATTTTTTGTCTTGTTTCCACCCAAAATATCAAAAAATTCTCTAAAAAATTCTCAAAAAAAATTCTAGACAAGTAAAAATTAGTCTTGTTTTTTTTTTCTGAAAACAAGTCAAAATGAAGTGTGTTTTTGCTCAAAACAAGATAAATAATCTCCCAAAGGGGTAAGCAAAATAATCTTGTTTTCTGTTTGAAATTTCTTACCCCATTGGCAGATTATTTAGCTTGGTCTAAGCAAAAACTCACTTAATTTTGGCAAGCTTTTTTTCTGAAGACAAGAAAATGATTATTTACTTGTCTAGAAAATCCTTCTTGATTTTAACATTTTGGCTGCAACGAGACAAAAAAATCAATGTAAGAAAAGTATTAGCAATTGGATCAACAAAGGTCAGCAGCAAAGTCATTGGTTAATAAAATGGGATTAAATACATAAAGGAAACAAAAAGTAACTGGCGTTATTTTTTTGAAAAAGTAACTCAGATATTTTCTTGGAAATGAAAAAGTAATGCGTTACTTTACTAGCTACTTGAAAAAAGTTATATTATTACATAACTTGTGTTACTTGGAATGCATTACACCCAACACTGGTTGCAACATGAAGCTTCACACTGCAAAAAATGCTTTTCTTACTTAGATTTTTTGTCTTGTTTCCAGCCAAAATATCTAGAAAATTCTTAAATCAATAAGGATTTTCTAGACAAGTAATATTTTTGTCTTGTTTTCAGAAAAAAGAAGTAAAAATTAAGTCGTTTTTTTTTTTTTAAACAAGTCGTTTTTTTTTTTCTTAAAACAAGCAAAATAATCTGCCAATGGGGTAAGCAAAATAATCTTCTTTCAAGCAGAAAACTAGTTTATTGTGCTTGTTTCAAGCAAAAACTCACCTAATTTTAACTTATTTTTTCTGAAAACAAGACAGTTTTTACTTGTCTAGAAAATCCTTCTTGATTTAAGAATTTTTAGATATTTTGGCTGGAGACAAGACATTTTTTGAGGCATTTTTTGCAGTGCACACTGAGATCTCTGACTTTTCATTCAGACTTTGGTGTCTTGCTCGAATCCAAGCACTCTCTAGAGAAGAAATTGTGGGATTACTCACGAGTTTTCTTCTCTTGAAAGCAAAAGTGCTTCTGTCTGCCGTCTGGAAGAAACTATTTACATGCTAAAGCGATCTTATTTGTGATTTGCCTCGTTTTTTCTCTCCAGCGCGCTCACACACGCTCTCTTCATTAAGTCTATACGCTCAGATCTGACCTGAATACATATTAGGGATGAAATCTCCATGACTGATTTATTAGGCATCAGATCTTTCACCTCTGTCTGGCTAATAGCGCCACATTCCTCCACATCCGTCCGCCGCGGAGCTTCTGCTAATAAGCCGAGGACACGAGGTCAACCGCGGGCATGAGACTTTATCAACACGCGCGATTCCACAACATGACGCGTCCATTGATAATAAGAAGAAAAAAGCAGGGAGCGCGTAAGTGGCTGAAACGAGCTCACCTCCTGCTGTCGTGCTGGTGGCGGAGGAATTTCCACATCCCATTTTGGCATGAACGCAGCTTTCCGTGCCTGCTTTAGAGGAGAAGGACGAACGAGTGAAGGACGGCTCTGATGTGATGCACGAGCTCCCTCAAACGCAGCCTCGATCAGTCTGCAGAGAGAGAGATGCTCAAACCTCACATGATTCGCTCCTCTCCTCCACCCTGATAGGGTTGCTGTGGAAACAGAGGGGGGAGAAAGGGTTGTGAGGGCGAGCCTCTGGTTTTGTGGGAAATAACTGAGTTTGTATGAACTCTTCACAGGACATAATGGAAATGTATATTCTAATAAGGTAAATAAAATGGGACAATATTTATAATTTTCAGTAATTTATAATAATATAAATAATTTGCATGCTTAATTTACATACAAATAATGATTTAAAAAATATATAATTACTAAATAAATAAAACGGGACTAACTGAAATAATTTACATTTATAATTATACTATAAAATATTATACATTTAAATGTTAGAATTTTGAAAACATAACACAAAAAAGCAGGAAATATTAATAAAATGTAATAAATAAAAATGCAATTAACAAAAATGTAAATATAATAATATAAACAGTTTTAAGTTAAAGTAAAATCTATGAAATTATTTTAATAAATAAAATGACCAATTAAAACTGTAAAAAGCAAGCAAGAAATACAAAAAATATTAACATTATTAAAAACTAATAGAAGTGCAATATATATAAATATTCACAGATCAGAATGGAAATATGTACTTTAAAATAAATTAAATAGGATGAATAAAAACAGTAAAAGCAAGCTGTGAATAATATATTTATGTGAATAATTTACATTGGTGTGTGGTGTGCGGTTTACAAATTAGTCTACAATTTCAAATTATTAAAAAGTATTAAAAATTACATATATTTTTAAAAGGCAGAATTTTAATATTTAATATAAAAAATGTACATGTATAATTTACATACAAATGATTATAAAAAAAAGTCAGAATGTTAAAATATTTTAATACACACACACACACACACACACACACACACACACACACACACACACACACACACACACACACAGTATATATAAATATAAAATATATATATATATATATTTACTATTTATTAAAATGAAGTAATGGACAGTTACATTACAATAACAATGTACAAGGAATGAGATATAATTATTTTTAATTAAAATAATTTACATTTAGAATTATACTATAATATATTATAGCCTACATTTAATTGTTAGAATTTTGAAAACATAAAAAAAAAAACATTGGACAAATAAAACCAGTAGAAAAGCAGGAAATATTAATAAAACGTAATAAATAAAAATGCAATTATCAAAAATGTAAATATATTAATATAAAAGTAATTTTAAACAATTAAATAAAAATATATGAAATTATTTTAATAAATAAAATATGACAAGTTAAAAACTGTAAAAATCAAGCAAGAAATATAAAAATATTAACATTATTAAAAACTTATAGCAATGCAATATAGTGCATCAAAAGATGTAATTATATTTATATTTACATTCATAATTAAATGAATAAATTTTCACAGGTCACAATGGAAATATATTTTAACAAATAAATGAAATAGGACAAATAAAAACAGTAAAGGCAAGCTGTGAATAATATATTTAATGTGAATAATTTACATTTTAATGTGCAGTTTACAAATTAGTATACAATTTCAAATTATTAAAAAGTATAAAAAATTACATATATTTGCAGGTAAGAATTGTAATATAAAGAATTTACATGCATAATTTACATAAATCTTCACAGGTGAGAATATTAGAACATTTTAACTAAATAAATAAAACAACTAATAAAAACAGCAAGAAGTAAATAATATTTTAATGTAAATAAATGACAAATTAATCTACAATTTAAATGTATAATTGATTTAAAAGTATAAACAATTCAACAAAGATATTCATAGGTCAGAAATTCTATATAAAGAATTTACATTTATAATTTACATATAAATATATATAATATTTTACTTAAATAGGACTAATAAAAAACAGTAAAATAATACAAATGTTTAATAAAATTAATTAATGCACAGTTAAATTATTAATAAGGTACAAGGAATGAAAGAGATTATATTTAATATATATTTAATATTTTTATAATAATTATATTTAATAGAAATATGTATAATAGAAATTAATTATAAATTTACATTTATAATTAATTAAAACATTCTAAACGATTCAATAAATATATTTACATGTCAGAATTTTAAAAACATTAAAAACATTGGACAAATAAAAATGTGATATGAAAAACGTGTAAAATGAAAAGCAATGAATCAACAAGCCTAATTCTATTTAAAAAAAAGATATATAAAAGTCATTTTAAACAATTAAATAAATATCTATGAAATTATTTTAATAAAATTTTTCAAATTAAAAATACATATAAAAATAAAAACTAATAGCAATGCAGTGAATCAAGAGATGTGGTTTTATTTAATATAATTTATATTTATAATTAAATATCCACAGGTCAAAATGTGAAAATATTTAACAAAAGTTAAATAGGAAAAAATTAAATGGTAAAAAGCAAGCAATAAATAATAAAAACATGTATTAATAAAATGGATACACATTAATAAATATCTATTTAAAAACAACAATACTATTCTATAAAATACAATAATTATTCTATAATTTGTAACATATGTTACATTAAATCATCAAAACAAAATATGATGTACAAAATCGCTTGATGCTTTTGTTCAAGTTCAAGTTCAAGTGATTTCTTTATTTACAATAATGACAAAAATATTAATGGCAGTACATTTTCCAGCTGCCACTGAAAAGCATAGCAGTGGTTCAGTGCAGACTGTGTATCCAGCTCGTAAAACCTGACCTGAATACTACAGAAACCCTGAAAAAAATGACATGCCAAAAGCAGAAAGTCATCAAGTGTCATGCCAAAAACAACCCTCCCCACACACAAGCACTCTTTTATTTCAGGGCAATAAACATCAGTCATTCTCCGCTGAAATACATCTCTGTTTTATGGATAAAACCGCTCAGCCCTAGAGAGAAATTCAATAGAGAGACACTCACCAGCATCAGCGCAAGGACTCTGAAGAAAGTAAGGCCTGTTCAAATCCCTCTATCTGCCTGTTTATCTGTTTTTTAAGAAATCTAGCTAGATATTGTTTGGGCCGATGACAAATGGAAGACACGCACATGTTGGTTTCTTAAATTCAAGGACTGGGATCACGAGTGCTCAGCCTTGAGGTGTTAACAAAGAGATGTTTGTTATGACAGCGGCAGGAGCCTTTTAGGGGTCACTGAAGTCTTACGAACTTCCTTATGCCCTGTGGCACATGATACAGAGATGTAAACACACTTTTGATCAAACAGTGGGCAAAACGTGAGTTTCTATTTGTAAATCTACATTTCCCACATAAAAAAAATACGATACGAGATCAATTCAATCAACCTATGAATAAACCTGCAAACATATGAGGGTGTTTCTTCAACTATAGGTGCATTTTTTGCCTTGTGAAGTTGAATAAAAAAAACTTGTTCAAAAGTCACTTAACACAGTCTCATAAGTTGAAATAATTTGTCTAGTTTTAAGGTCTGTAAGAGGACAAACTTAGAGTACAAGAGAAATAGTTAATATTTTACTTTTTTTACATCCAACCTGCAATGAACAAATGTCATTTCCACCACATCTCAATATACAGCTGTTATTTAAAAATAGTATTTATGCCACTCAACAATTGTCTTTGTTTCAACAAGTATGTTTTTGTAACTACTTTTACCAGCTTTTCCACAATGTACAATAATAAATGAACTGCCCTAAGGACCAAATGCTGAACTGTACACTTGTCACACTCTAAAATTAAATATTGGTTTGGGTAAGAGCTTATTAGATAATAAATAACTTGATTTTTTATATTAAGTAGAGAATGACCTCATCAATTGTGGTTACATTTTTAATGTGTGATGAGAACTTTTTTAATATTTTTAAAAAATGTGTGCGGTGCATCATTTTAAAAAAGTTACACAGAGGTTCATAGAAGACAAAAATGTCCATGTCAAAAAAACTGTCTTAAAAATTTGAATATTGGGAGTACAGACTTAAGTGTGGTCTCATTTTAAAGATTGGCAGATTATTGTTGAAGTTAAAAAGCTGTAAAAAACTGAAACCAAAAAAGTTATAGAGGTTTAAGTTTATGAAAATGAGCATTTTTTAAATATAAAATATATATTTCATAAAACATTTAGAATTAAACAAATCAAAGCCAAAAATCTAAACAAGTTCCAAATTTGAGGTTGATATCTCAAAAAATTAGCTTTTAGTATGATTTTGTTTTGCAGAAAACAGGAATAAAGCAAGTAGTTTGCTTTATATGCCAAACTAAAGTGTAAAAAGTAGTCAAAATTTAATTTTGAAGCCTTGTCAACAGAATAAAAGCCTATGAACAAATATTGCATCATTTTATAGTTAAATGGCCCTAGGATTAAAAATTGCAGTTTTAATGGGTTTCAATGAGGACATTTTTGTCAAAAAGGTGCTGAGAGGAACTATTTTTTGTATCTAGTGTAAAATAGATTTATTACAGGAAGTGAGGGTTTACTTTGTAACCATAAATGTCATTTCTGTAGTTTTTTTGTGAAAAAATGGAAGATAGCTTCACTGATTAGCTTTGAATTAATACTTAGCTTTTCATGTATGCAAAATACTCTTATTTAACTTCAAATTTTTAACTTTTTAAAAACACCCTTGAAGGTGCAGCATGTTTGGAAATGACTTAGAATAAATATATTAACTGATCAAGCGATATTTACCTTGATTTTTCTTCATTTGTTGTTGATGGAAATTTAAATTCCCTCCATGTCCAACATGTGCTCTGATGCCACTAAACATTACCATAGAAAGCACCTAAACAATCTGTCACATAAACTTTTTAAAATGACATTAGAGTGTTGTGGTGGAAATGACACCAATACTGTGCGACAACTATATTTTGTAAAAAAGTAATATTGATAGTGGTCTCACATTAAATACTATAATGTATTTTAACTATTTTACTAGTGCTTAATTCAGGTACATTAACAGTTACCAGATAAGTCATATTTTTAAACTGTATTTCAGTGTTGAAGTTTAAAAGTCTGGGTGTCGACAAAGAGAAAACATTGGTTTTGACATCTATAAGGAGGTTAAAAAGTATGAAAAAATCATAATAGAAAGGTAGTAATTTTTCAAAGAATGTAAAAGTGCCCATAATCTAAGAATCACCAATGAAACAAATGAGTGACAATATGCCAGTGTTGTCCAGCAGAGGGTATTGTTGGATAGCTAGAAGCCGAAAAAAAAAAAAAAAACACTTTTACCTTTCTTGTAAAATATTATATATGATTTGACCTCCCCATGTTTTTAATAACACAAATTGAGGCATATTTATGAGTATTTTTGCACCAGGTTCAATTCTAGCAAAACAGGACTTCATTTCCCAGCATGCACCCAAAGCAGTTCCGGATCGCCTAGGAGCAGCAGCACGCTGGGAAATGTAGTCCTCATCCTTGTATTGCGTTCCCACAGCCTCCGACGTGAAAGATGCCGGCCGTACACCACAAATTATTACTCGAGGAGGCTTTGCAAGACAGCCCGCAGGTAAAAAATCGTTTGCTGAGTCTTTATTCAATGCTATTTAATGCTTTAGTGTTCATAACCGTTTGGTTTTGTGTGTTTAGCGTTGCTAAACTGATGAGACGCGCGTAATACGTCGCTGGTCGCAGCGTTTATGTGCCAGCTAATCTAAACAAAACAGTTTTAGATTACGTTTAAGTTCACGATTAACTGGAGAATCGCCTCAGCTTGTTTAGTTCGTCTAAATGCACTTATGGGTCGTTTTTAAAGCGTTTTAATGATCACTTAAGCGCCATAGATGAGACGCGTCTTGCACGTATGTTCATCATATGTTTATAAATGCTAGAGACGCGTGTCAAACACGCAACTGACGCTACAAAAGCGCGTCTTTATTAAAAACTTTGACGCTTTAAAGTTGCAAATGTGTTGCTAGCAGTGGGTTTGTGAATGAAGGGGCCTGTATGGGAGGAGTGAGATGTTGTTTTAGGTGGTCCAGCCCACACAAGTCTGATCCTGATACATTAAAATCACATATTGGTAGCAAATCTGAGGTGAGAAACCACAATAAATGATTTTCAGCAGCATTTTAGCAACTGAGAGGTCTTAGCCATCTAGCTAAACACAAAAAACGTTTGATAAATGCTGATGTAACGTTTCTTTATGCCTTTCAACAGGTTTTGTTTATTACTGGCAATACAAAAGTCATAATTAGGCCTCATTTGCATGTTATTCTATAGCAGTTCAGAGTCAGACCGTGAAGCCTCTCCCACAGTGAACTAGTGATTTGCTTCATAAACACAAGTTATGTATCTGAGTCATAATGCTCTCTGCTCGAGATTGTGAACCCACAGTTGGTGTCCGCCCCGCCTTTCGCTTTGTTTGCATTGGAAACACACCCAAAAGTCTTGTCCTGATCCTTGACAGAACACACCTGTGGAAACACCCAGCGTGCTTCGCGCTGCACAAATGCTTGTTGGGTTCATTTAGCACACGTGTGAAGACTCGTGGAGAGTTGTGTGCATCCTCTGTTTACTAATGTTTGTGTTTGCAGACGCGGTCCTTGCTCAGTGTGTTTGAGGAGGATGCAGGCACGCTCACTAACTACACAAACCAGCTGCTCCAGTCTATGCAAAGAGTGTTTGGAGCACAGGTACACACACGGCACACTCGTGTTTTAAATAAATGTTTTATTTGATGTGCACGAATCATTAGTGCATGCTATTTGGAAGGTAAACCTTTGTTTTTCTAGTCTTTTAGCAAACTTTCTTCACCTGTGAAACAAATGTTCTTTTCTGATGATGTCAGCAAGGCCACAGGGGTGGGGGAAAATAATAATAACCAATAGTATCATAGCAGAGCATTTACGATCTAATCAAATCCTAAGTGATACATTGAAGTCCTGCCCTATATTGTTTTCCACTCTATGTTTTGTTATACTTGGAAATATGGTACATTATAAATGTTAAATTAATAATTTGAGTATTTGTTGTCTTTGAATTTAATTATGTATTATAAATGGGCAGACAGGAAACAATTATAATTCTATGAAATCTTAATGAAATTATAATTCTAAATATTTAATATAAATTTTAATAAGTATATATATATTTATATTAATAAAATAAATATGCTAAATATATATAAACATACAGGAAATACTTATAATTATGTGAAATTTTAATGTATGTTTTTAAATCCTAAATATAAAGTTGTAGATCTAAATATATAAATCTAAATTTGAATATGTATCCGAATATTATAATATTTTAGTTAACTAAATAAAATGGTCTTTTGTTGTCTTTAAATGTAATTATATATTATAAATGCACAGACAGGAAATAATTATAATTATATGAAATCTTAATGAAATTATAATTCTAAATATATTATATAAATTTGAATATGTATCAGAATATTATAATGTTTTAGTTAACTAAATAAAATAGTATTTTGTTGTCTTTAAATGTAATTATATATTATAATTGGCCAGGCAGGAAATAATTATAATTATGTGAAATCTTAATATATGTTTTTAAGTTCTGAATATAAAGTTATACTTTTAAATACATAAATATACATTTGAATATTTGTCAGAATGTTATGTTTTAATTAACTAAATAAAATAGTTTTTTTTATGTCTTTACATGTAATTATATATTACAAATGCACAGAAAGGAAATAATTATAATTCTATGAAAACTTAATGAAATTATAATTCTAAATATTTAATATACATTTGAATATTTATCAGAATATTATAATATTTGAATTAACTAAATAAAATAATGTTTTGTTGTCTTTACATTTAATTATATATTATAAATGGGCAGACTGGAAACAATTATAATTATATGAAATCTTAATGAAATTATAATTCTAAATATTTAATATAAATTTGAATATTTATCAGAATATTATAGTATTTTAATTAACTAAATAAAATGATGTTTTGTTGTCTTTACATTTAATTGTATATTATAAATGCACAGACAGGAAATACTTATAATTATGCGAAATCTTGTATGTTTTTAAATCCTAAATATAAAGTTCTAAATATATATATATATATATATATAATCTAAATATGAATATGTATCAGAATATTTTAGTTAACTAAATAAAATAGTGTTTTTTTGTCTTTATATATGTAATTATATATATTATAATTGGCCAGACAGGAAATAATTATATGAAATCTTTATATATGTTTTTAAGTTCTGAATATAAAGTTATAATAAAAATGTTAATATTTATTTGTAAATGTATATGTAATTATCACACTGAATATATAAATGCAAATAATATATACATTTAAATACTGAATTTATAGATGTAAATCTGTAAATAAACTTTTTATAGATCTGAATATATGTAAGTTTTATGTATGTAAATGCATATATATATATATATATATACATATATACACACAGTATATAGATTTATAACAATTTTCAGGTATACATGTATTCAGATTCCATATAATCATTTAGTTTGGAAAAATAAAAAATTTAATAAAAAAATTTAAATATAATATATTATATATTTTTATTATATTTAAATTTTATTTACTATTTTAAAGAAAATTACATTTTAAATTACATTATTATTTTTAACATTTAACAAACAATAAAATCCATAAAATTAGCCCCTTTAAGAAGATGTTCTCACAAAGTTTCCGCAGTGTATATTTTTCAGATTTTGCTGTTTGTGTTAGCATAAGTTTTCACCCCACACCAGCTGTGATTCTTCATCTAAACTGAATAAATTTTCTGTGCCTGCAGAATGAAATGGCTCTGGCGACAGAACAGCTTTCTAAGCAGCTCTTGGAGTATGAGAAACAGGTAAGCAGTTTTTACTTCCACTTTTAATGGCAGTGGTGCATTAGCAGTCATGATGAGTTCTGGAAGTGTCTGAATATCAGATGTTACTGATCAATCTGACCTGATGCTTTGTGGATGCAGAATTTTGCTCTGGCGAAGGGCGATGAAGAGGTGATCAACACTTTACAGCAGTTCGCCAAAAGCGTGGAAGAGGTGAGAAGACACCTGCAGTGTGTGTCCATCTGTCTGTGTGAGTGCAGGGTCTCAGGTGCTCTGGGTTGGCTCTCTCACGCCGTTTTTTTGATGTTTGCCAAGATGGTGAGATCACCTGATCAGATGACCTTCAGCAAGATCACATGACCTTCAACACTGCAGAATTTTTTGCATTATCTAGATCATAGGAGCTCACAGTGTGACACTGTTATTTTCTTATACTGTCCAAACACACATCATTAATAGTTTAAAAAGATTTCAATATTAATATTTTAATAATTTCTCTCTAGCTAAACTCTCTGCACACTGAACTGGCCACTCAGATTGCAGACAAGATGGTGTTTCCCATGGTGCAATTCAGAGAGAAGGACCTTACAGGTACAATACTCACCTTTAATTTTGTTTTATTTTATTTTGCATTAATTTATAGAATGTGTTTTTTTTGGGGATCACTAAGACTTGTAATGTTTTTTTTAAAGAGTCTCTTATGCTCATCAAGGCTGCATTTATTTGATCTAAAATACAGAAAAAAATTGTAATATTGCAAAATGTTATTACAATATTAAATAATGTTCTTTTTTATTTTAATATACTTTAAAATATTTTTTTTCTGTTTTTTTTTATTAAATAATTGCAGCCTTGATGAGCATAAGAAACGTCTTTAAAAACCTTAAAAATCCTACTGATCACGAACTTTTGAGCTGCAATTTGTGTATATTTTATATATATATTTCATTAGCATTTTTCAGATGTATAAATGTTTTATCTTTAAGACTCTTATATCCATTCCTTATTTTTAAGACTATTTACATTCATATTTTTATATATATTTTTATTTATTAAAATAATTAAAAAATACTACTTTATTTGCTTGTGTTGTAGAATCATGTTAGTCATTATTTTATTATTAATATTAGTTCTTTCTTAAATATTATATTTCAAGCAGGCAAATTTAATAATAAATCATTTTCTTTAGTACAAATAAAAATACATATTATTTAAAATTGTATAAAATTATAATTGCAAAAACCACTGTTTACTTATATATATATATATATATATATATATATATACATCATCTGTAGTTAAGTTATATTTAATTTAATTATTTATTGAATATTTATTTCTTTGATAATTAAAATCTAAGTAAGCAAATTAAAAATGTTTTTAATGATACAATTCTATTATTTATATAACTTTTTAAAGCGGTAACTGTTTTATTTTCATGATAATTTAATATTAATGTTGATAGAAATATGAATTTAGCTTTTTTTTTTTATATATTCCTGAAATCACTTTTAATCTTAGTCAGTGTTTATAATTTCATGAGAATTTTTTTTATGTCTATGATGTATAAATGCGTGTGTTACTGTTCCTTTAAGACTCTATGTAAATTCTAATTAGACAAATAAAAAAATATGTATTTAAAAATATTTAACATAAAAAATAAAAAAATATGATTTTAAACATTATTACTTATATAAATATTCATTTTAATTCAGTTATTTACTGAATATATATATATATATCTCAAATTCCAAGTAGACCAATTTAAAAATAAATGGCTGTATTTTTTGCTTAATAAAATTAGAAATTCAAAACCACTATTTCGTCTGCTTGTTTTTTTTAATTGAAATTAATATAGATAGTAATTATACGAATTTAGTAATATATAATTAGTTGATTAAGTTATAGTTAATTTAATTACTATTTGTTACTTAAACATTGATGTCTTTGATCATTAAATTATGCTTTTTATATGTTTTTCAAAAGCAAAAAAAATCTATTTTAATGATATAATCCCTTAAAGTGAAACCTGAGTGTCAAGTTAGCAAATCTCAGTGTTATGTAAAGGAGATTTTAAAGTGCTGTGATATTTGTTTTCAGAGATCAGCACATTGAAGGAGATATTCGGCATCGCCAGTGATGGTATGAGGTTAATAATATCACTTTATTAATAATGGATAAAAAAGTCATATATCTGTGCTAAATCAAAACCACTTATACCCTCTTTCTGTCTCTTCAGAGCATGAAGCTGCCATGGTGAAATATAGTCGCTTGCCTAAAAAGAGAGAAAATGAAAAGGTAAATATTGATATGATATATCTGCTGGCCGATATGTTATATGAAACCCATCAATCATAATCAAAGTATTGAGCGGCTAAATGTGTGTGTGGACAGATCAAAGCCGAGGTGGTGAGAGAGGTGGCATATTGCCGCAGGAAGCAGCATCAGGCCGCTATGCAGTATTATTGCGCTCTGAACGCGCTGCAATACAGGAAGAAAGTGGCCATGCTGGAGCCCATGCTGGGATACACACACGCTCAGGTCTGACACCTGATCAAAACAACCTCAACTAGTCGTCAATCACTGCTTCAATCTTTTTAATCATTTGATAGCTCTTACAAATAGCAAATAATATATGCACACTTGTGACCACACATTCACTAATGCATGTCGTCTAGCAGTGGGCTCTATGAAGAAATAGTTCATATTCTCAAAAATTACATTCCAATGCACTACTTTTGTATTCTTTTTCAATGTAAATGCATTTGACGGACTTGCATGACCGTTACGCTCGTGTCTTGTGTCTACCTTTTTTTATTTGTTTTGTTTTTAGATCTTTGTTAATATTTATTTTAATAGTTATTTTTTGAACACCTTTATTATAAAAAAAATGTAAAAAGGTTTTAATAATAATATTGTTATATTATTTATATTACACTGATATTATTTATTATTTATTACACAAATATTATTTGTTACGATACAGTTATTCAACAATTTTTTTAAAAAAAAAGATTGTATTTTTAATAACAAAAATAAGTATATTATTTATATTGCTTATAAAAAAAAATGTGTTTTATTTGCTTGGTATATTTTAGATTTAATTAAAAAATGCCAAACGATTAATCACAATTAACCGTATCCAAAATAAAAGTTTGTTTATGTACTATATGTGTGTTTACTTTGTATATTTATTGTGTTCATATAAGTACACACACATACATTATATATTAAAACAATATATATATATATATATATATATATATATACCTGTATACAATTTAGATTATAAATAAATATAAATATTTTTGATATAAATCTAAAATATTTTCCCTTAATATATGCATGCATGTGTTTGTGTTTACATATGGATAATAAATATACACAGTACACAAACACATAGTATGTAAACACAAACTTTTATTTTGGATGCGATTAATCGTTTGACAGCACTAGATTTAATATTAATATTTTTATGTATTCAGTTATTGCTGGAACATAATATTAAAACTCTATTTTAAAAATAGATAATTTTATTTTTAATAATACAATCATTATATTATTTATATTACACGTCTTTCATTTTTTATTTTAATATTAATTGAAAAAGTAGTTTTATTTGCTTGTTATCTTTTGGATTAATATTAATGTTTTTATAAATATGAATTCAGTTACTTATGGAACATCATATTAAATTTCAAGAGGACTACTATTATAATATTTATATTACACACATTGTTAAAAAAAAAAAAAAAAAAAAAATTATATTGTTTCTAAAAAAAATCACATTTCAAAAATGCGGTTTTATTTGCTTGGTATCTTTTATTTAAAAAAAATTCTAAATATGAATTCAGTTATTCCTGAAACATCAAAATAAATTCTAAGTGGACAAGTTTATAGATAAATTATTTTATTTTATGTAATAACTTTATATTATTATTATATTATTTATATTACACTTATTTAAAAAACTCAAACACACTCTTTTTTAGTTTTTTTAGGTTAATATTGTTATTTATTTTAATGTGAATAGTTGTTTTTTTTTTAAACATTGTTTTTTTTTTGCAGACAAATTAATAATTTTAATAATTACATATTAAAATAATTAAAAAATGCTATTTGTTTGGTATCTTTTATAATAATATTTTTATAAATATGAATTCAGTTTTCCTGAAACATCAAAATAAATTCCAAGTGGACAAGTTTATAGATAAATTATTTTATTTTAAATAACTTTAGATTATTATTATATTATTTATATTACAGTTATTTAAAAAAAACTCAAACACACTATTTTTTTTAGGTTAATATTGTTATTTACTTTAATGTTAATAGTTGTTTTTTTAAAACATCGTTTTTTTTTGCAGACAAATTTATAATTTTAATTACATATTAAAATAATTTAAAAAATGCTATTTGTTTGGTATCTTTTAGAAGAATATTTCTATAAATATGAATTCAGTTATATTGAACAGTGGTGTCTTTTTATGATATTGTTACAGCTGCTTTTTAAAAGCATTAAAGCAATAAGACAATCAAGGTTGTGTGTTGTTTGCATCATAGCTGACAGCACTTATGTGTACTAAAATGGCTAATGCATAACCTCTTTTTGACTTTTTGCTTTGCTTTAAGTTTTATTTGTTTGCACTGTGGTTAATATAGCTGAATAATCTTACTCTTATATCCTGTTTGGATTTCCACAGATCAATTTCTTTAAGAAGGGGATGGAGCTGGTGTCGAAGAAGATGGACAGTTTTCTAAGCTCAGTTTCAAGCATGAATCAGAGGTAATGGAGCAGGTTGATTTGTGATTGATCACTGATTGTCTGATTGACGCATGTGTCTCTGTCTGTGGTTCAGCATTGAGTCTCAGTTAGAGGTGGAGGCAGAGGTCATGCGTTCGTCTCAGAGAGAGTTCCTGTCTGTGGATGACACCGTCTACATGCCGGATCACGATCAGGTCCCTGTGAATCGTGCCCTCATTCAGAAAGCCGGTTACCTCAACATCAGGAAGTAGGGCTCCCTTCGTATCTTGTCGAACTTGATGAAAGTGAGGTGAAGCGTCTAGTTTAACGTCTTGAACTGTCTGTGTCCCGCAGTAAGACGGGTCTGGTGACGACGGCGTGGGACCGCTTGTTCTTCTTCACGCAGGGCGGTAATCTGATGTGTCAGCCGCGGGGAGCAGTGGCAGGCGGGATGGTTCTGGATCTGGACAACAGCTCTGTCATGGCCGTCGAGTGTGAGGATCGCCGCTACTGCTTCCAGATCACTTCACCCAACGGCAAAACGTACGGAGACTCTGTGTGTGTGTCTGAATTTGTCAAATGTGTGTTTGAGGTCTGT
>CM065141.1:3500000-3602500 GCA_033026305.1 Cirrhinus molitorella | reverse complement strand
ACACTAAAGTTTCTAAATCCAGCCGTTATGTAAAATATATCCAAAAATATGTCTCATAGTGCTGAAGGAAGCATACACATCTCTTCATTTCCCCAGTGAGTCGTGGGTTTCCTCTCACCTCGTTCCTCAGATTCTCCATCAGTGTCACACCTTCAAAATCAGTTTCCTGCTGAAAGATTAAACATGGATTAATGATGTCCTGATGGAAGAAGATGTGATCATTATTCCTGCCGTTCCCCTGATGTTCACACTGACATGTTCCTGAGATAACAAACACACGCTGGAGGATCAGCAGACGCCAGCTCTCGCTGTCACTTCACAGTAATCAGTGTTCAGAAAGCGCTTTAATGTCTTCCTGTCATCACCTTTGCTCTTTCTCTCTCTGTTTTCAGGTCTCTGATTCTTCAGGCCGAGAGTAAGAAGGAATATGAAGAGGTATTTACACGCTTCAGTAAAAAATGATTTACATAATACACTCCCAGGGTTCGTACAAGGTGCTGAAAATGCTTGAATTAGACTTTTTGAAATGCAAGTCCTGGAAAACCCTTGAAAATAGCCATTTTTCTGCAAAAGTACTTGAATTTTTAAAAAGCAGTAAATATGAAATGAGTGTTAAGTTTTGTTTTCGATTTAAAAACGACCTTTTCAGGAAAATGAACAATGCGGTGCATCTGATATAACTAGTTTATTTATTAGATTTTGAAAGATGATAATGATATTGTTTGATTGTCTGATTTTAGCCCTTGAAAACCAAAAAAACTAGTACTTAAAAAAAAAAAGGAATTTCATTTTGCATTTTCTGTACGAAACCTGCACTCCTCGCTCAACTCTCTTCATTATAGATTAATACTACAGTGTAATTGTACTATTCTTTCATTTGTCTCCACAGTGGATTTGCACCCTCAACAACATTTCCAGACAAATTTATCTAACCGACAATCCTGAGGTATTGCTATCTGTCTTAAAGAATGCTTTCAATTACATACCCAGATCATAGCAATTATACCATGGTAAACACATATGCTAGCAACAAAAATCTCTATCGATCAATCTATCTGAGCACTGAGAATACAGCACTGAATAGCTTAGCAACATCCAAGCAACTGATGAAAGGATAATGAATATGCAAATAATAATTTAGAATTAATTATTAATGACGAAAAATGGCAATTATATAGTATGTATTTAATAAATATAAATATTAACATTTATAAAAAAAATGTAATATATGTGTGTACATTAAATACTTTGTATTTATGTGTGTATATATAATTATATTTTTTTAATAATCAAATACATAATATATGTACTATTCATATTGTTATATTTTATTCATATAATACATTTCAAGAAGAGTGAGAATTAAATAGTCATTCATGCAATTTTGTAATAATTATACACACATTTTATAACATTTTTTTTAACATTTTGCGAATATATAATTTTTTTTCTTACATTTACAGTCATCATTTTTTTTTATTAATTATATACACACATACATGCGTATATATTACAATTTGTATACATTTTAATCTGTAATTTGCTTATATTTGGTGTGTGTATATATGTATATACAATATATTATATACAATATATCTGTATATGTATATATGTTAAAATTTTAATATGCATATTTTGCAGTTCTTTATGTTTGATTTATATTTTTAAGATCATTTGAAAAAAAAAAAATAAATAAATAAATAAATGTGAATAAAAATAAAAAAATAAATATGTAAATAGTAAAATAATTAATTATGAATTACTTATTTGATTAAAGGTAAAAAATGTAACCATATTAAAAATTGCTGTTTGCTTTTTTTTATTATTGTTTATTTATATATATATATATATATATATATATATATATATATATATTTAAATTAGTATTATTATTACATATATTATTTTATTATTATTATTTTATTTATTTTTTCCTGTATTTTTTACGTAAGTTTGGTAAATAAATATGCTAATATATGCTAATAATAATTTCCATTTTTAATTTATCAGACAGCTGCAGTGAGCAGTGAGTGAATCTGTGTATTTGTCAGTTGAAGTGTGTGTGTGTGTGTGTGTGTGTGTGTGTGTGTGTTGTTTTTAGGCTGTGGCGATCCGGTTGCATCAGACGGCGCTCCAGGCTGTGACGCCCATCACCAGCTTTGAGAAGCGAGCTGAGGGTTCTCCTAACCCTGACCGGTATGAATATGTCATGATCACTAAACACTCATGCAGTTATAGTTTAATGAAGTCTTTCAATAGATCTATTTAAATTATTTGCTTCTTCAAATTTTTATTTTTTCTCATCCATAGAGCAAAACCAGGTGCTGTGACGTCTAGAGAGCCTCAGAAACCCCCTTCGACCCTCGAGCCTGAAGATCTGATCGTCCCAGGAACACCAATCCAGTTTGACATCGTGCTGCCCGCGTCTGAGTTCCTGGACCAGAACCGAGCCGGACCGAGGTCAGAGGTCAAACATCGCCTGAACGCATGAAGTTTATAATAAACAGTTTGTGCTTTTATGAAGTGTTTATGTAAATGTATCATTTTATGGCACATGGTTGAATGTTTTACAGTGTGTTTATAGTTTTACTGTCTCTGTATGATTCAGCTGAGTTTGAGCTGCTTGTTTTCCGACAGACGCACAAACCCCTTTGGTGAGACAGAGGATGAGGATGATGACGGTGCTTCAGACACACACGGTGAGACAAGTCTGTGTCAACTCAACATTTACCAGTGTTTACTCTAGCAGAGTTCCATGAGAATACTAAGAGTATAATAATAATGTACAATTAATTCTTTATTAATTATATTTTTTAATTAAAGTTTAAATAAATACTAAAAAACTATATAATATAAACAACTATATATAAAAATATATATAATATTTATAATATACTTTTACTTTATATATTTTTAAACATTTTTTTCATATCGAATAATGTAAGCGCTGAGTATACAGTAAATAACAAAAATGGCACAAATTATAATATAAAAATGTATACAAATATTGGAAATATTTTTTATATGTACCGTTTTTTTTTTTTTTATATATATAAATACAACAGTGTAAATCAATTTTATGATATAAAAATGTAACGTATTCAATAATTTTAGAAAAACTTAAGTTTTTGAAAATTAATTTCATGTTTATCAAAAATAAATTAACATAAAATAGCATATAGAAAATGTACAATTATTCTAAAATATTAAATTTTATGTTATGAATCAATTAGCTTTAATTATTAGTTATTAATTCTATTATCATTGTCATCATATCCTTGTTTATCAAGAAATATATATCGTAATTATTTTAAAATATTAAATGAATCATGTATATACTTTTATTAATTTTCAGTTCATTTTAATTATTAGTTAATTGTATAATTCGTTTCTATATTAAAAATGTTATATATTTTTGTACATTCTCTATATTTGTTTTACTATGTTGAGGTTTCTACCTAATTTATATTTAGAATTTGAAAGCCTAAGAAATCATAAATATGTGTGTGTGTGTATATATATATATCTTTTTTGTTGTTTTCTTTATGCAATTACTTTTTTAACTTTGTTTATATATTTTAAATGTTTGTGAGCAATGTATATGCAAAAACTTGTATATGCTTTTTTTTTTTTTTTTTTTACACATTTTCTATATTTAAATAGTGTATATACATTTTACAACATAAAATTAGTTTTCAGAAATTATAGAGAAACTTAAAGTAACACTTATATATTATAATATAAAAATAAGAATATTATATATGTATTATATCATAATTAGAAGTGTATGCATGTTTATCCATTTATATATATATATATACATACATACATGTATACACACACACACACAAAAACAATTACTTTTAAACAAGTTACCTTTAATATTAAATAACATATTAGTATATTATATTAAAGTTTTATGAATGTTATATGATTTTATAGTAATAGAAATATGTTTAGGTATAAGTATATTTCTATATGTAAGTGATCTTTTTCCTTTTATCCCAGATTCGCTCTTGCAGCAGGTGTTTGCGGTGCGGTTCTTGGGTTCGATGGCCGTCCGGTCCGGTCACACACAGGAAGTGATCTATGAAGCCATGAGGCAGGTTCTCGCCGCTCGCGCAATTCACAACATCTTCAAAACCACCGAATCCCACCTGATGGTCACCAGTAGCTGCATCAGGTGCGTCTGCTGTCTCACCATCTGAACTAGACCTTGTTTGACATATTTCCATTTGAACAGGATGCTCAATGTTTTTGTGTCTGTCAACAGATTGATCGACCCACAGACACAAGTTACCAAAATCAGTGTAAGTATTTGTTTATTCATGACACTGCGCTCACTGAAGCCCAGCATCAGCGATGGTATCTCTGTGTTCAGCGGCGGAAACATCTTGTGTTTGTGTGTGTTTTTGTCAGTTCCAGCTGAAAGATGTGACTCAGTTTGCCGCCCATCAGGAGAACAGCAGGCTGATGGGGTTTGTTCTGCAGGGGAGCGACTGGATTGACGGAGGCGAGGATCAGCCCTCCTTCAGCGTCTTCGTGTTTGAGAGCAACACTGAAGGAGAGAAGGTCAGTCTGAAACCTTAAACACTCACGTCTCACATTTAATATCAGATAAACATCTCAATTTCTGCCGTTTCTCCTCAGATTTGTTACACGATAAACCTGGCGAAGGAGATCTCAGAGGCAAAGAAGGTAAAACCACAACATCTGATGCCTAGAGATAAAATTAAACGTTTTACAAAAATAATGTAATATTTTTGGTTTTGTTCTAAAGTAGAACAATTTTCTATAATTATATAAACTTTACGTGTGTGTATCTCTGTATATGTGCGTATATATATGTCGGGGTGTGTGTATGTTTGTGTGCGTGTATATATATATATATATATATCTCTATACACACACACACACATAAACACATTTTTATAGATTTATCCATATATGCACATATGCACACGTATATATACACACCAACATACACACACACACACACACACACACACACACACACACACACACACACACACACACACCCCTATATAAAAGTGTGTGTGTGTGTGTCTGAGTTTGTGTGTATGTGTCTGAGTTTGTGTGTATATGTTGGTGTGTATATATACGTGTGCATATGTGCATATATGGATAAATGTATAAAAATGTGTTTGTGTGTGCATGTGTGTATGTATATGTGCGTGTGTATATATGTTGGTGCGTGTCTATATGTTGTGTGTATGTGTGTGTATATGTTTTGTGTGTGCGCATATATGTATATATATATATGCATATATGGATAAAAATGTTTATGTTTGCGCATATGTGTATGTATGTACATGTGCGTGTATATGTTGGTGTGTCTATATGTTTGTGTATATGTGCGTATGTCTATATGTTGGTGTGTGTGTTTTTGTGAGTGCGTATGTTTATGTGTGCATGTGTGTTTATATATATATATGGATAAATATATAAAAATGTGTTTGTGTGTGCATGTGTATATATGTTGGTGCGTGTCTGTTGTGTGTGTATGTTTTGTGTTTTTGTGTGTGCATGTTTATATATATGCATATATGGATAAATATATAAGAATGTGTTTATGTGTGTATATATGTGCGTGTGTATATGTTGGTGCGTGTCTATATGTTGTGTGTGTATGTATGTGCATATACGTGTGTGCATATTTGTTTTGTGTGCGCATGTTTGTGTGCATATGTGTGTGTATATATATGGATAAATATATAAAAATGTGTTTGTGTGTATGTTTATATTTTGTATTTGTATTTTGGTGTGTGTATGTATGTGTATATATGTGTGTATTTATGTTTTTGTGTGTGCATGTGTGTATATATGCATATATGGATAAATATAAAAAATGTTTATATATGTGTGCATATATATGTGCCTATGTGTGCGTGTGTGTGTGTGTGTATATGTTGGTGTGTGTATATATACGTGTGTGTATATTTATGTTTTGTGTGTGCATGTTTATGTGTGCATGTATGGATAAATATATAAAAATGTTTATATATGTGTGCATATATATGTACCTATGTATGCGTGTGTGTGTATATGTGTGTCTATCTATATGTGTGTATATATGTTGGTGCATGTATGCATGTGCATGTTTATATATATATGTGCATATATAAAATGTGTGTGTATATGTTGGTGTGTGCATGTGTATGTATATGTGCGTGTCTATATGTTGTATGTGTATATATACGTGTGTGTGTATTTGTTTTTGTGTGTGCATGTTTATCTGTGCATATGCATATATGGATAAATATATGTTTATATACGTGTATTTATGTATGCGCGTGTATATGTTGGTGCACACATATACGTGTGCATATGTGTGTCTATATGTATGTGCGTGTATATATATATATATATATACATACACGCACATATAGAAACACCAACACACACATATAGACATCAACATATACACACATTTTTATATATGTTGGTGTGTTTATATATGTGTGTACTTGGATTCAAGAGGCATTTATGATGTACACTTACTATATTTTGTTCATAGGTTAGGCAAACATTTTTACTCACGTGTTAATTTTATTTAAATAGGGCTAGATTTTTCTTTTTTTCCATGTGATTTTCTTGATTTTAACCTCAGCTGTTTTCTCTCTGTTCACCAGAACCCTGAAGCTCTGGCGCAGCTGATGAAGTCGATGCCCCTGACAAACGACGGCAAGTTTTTGCTCCTGGAGAGCGAGACTGGAGACACAGCGGAAGCAGTCGGAGCGGACGAGCTGGAATCAGAGGCCTGATCTGAACAACACACACAAACACACTCCCATTTCCTGCTGCTGTTCTCCTGTCCTCCTCTCACATCTAATGAAGGAAAGACAACAGGTGACCAAGTGATTGCCACTCATTGGTATAGCACTTACCCAGTTTTAAATGCTCAAGATGAAGGTTGGTTCAGTTTGAATACATCAGACATGAGTTTACAAGCTAAATTTCACCCAGAAATGAAAACTCATTGTTTTGTTTTAATAGATATAGTGCATGGGTACTACAAACCAATTTTATTATACAATAATGGTATGTTTGAGTTTAACAGTGTACACTACTCTTTCCGTTTCTTTGTGTGAAAAAAAACAAATCAGTTTTCATTTTTGGGTGTACTGTCACTTTAAGAAAAGAGTCTTATTGATTCTAATTGCATCTTGTCACATTTTACCTTCAAAATGGTTTCCTAATGTACATTTTTTTTTTTTTTTTAATAATAATATAGGAATGTTTTTTCTGATTTCTCACACTACATAAGCAAACAACCAAGAAAAACTGAACCTTTATTTGCACTTACTTTCTTCCTGTTGCATCTGACACCTTAAATGCTGATTTTCATAATCATTTACATTCCATCAAGCTCCCATTACACTTTATGATGCTGTTTTTAATTAAGTTGCAGAACTGGTGTGAATCCCAATTGGCATATCAGCAACTATGCGAAATTAGCAGTGTTTTAAAATATGCATTCATGCATGCTAATACTGCTTTGGAAGAGACGTTTGTGTTGTTGTTAAGATTTCTAAATGCACAAGCATAAACCTTAAATAGTAAAAGCAAAAATGAACATTTCCTGGAAATTAACAAACATCTTGGCTAGTCTGAGGTTTTTTCTTCATCAGATTTGGAGAAATGTAGCTGTACATCACTTGCTCACCAATGCATGTGAATGGGTGCCGTCAGCATTAGTCCAAACTGCTGATAAACACGTCGCTGAAACTGGAGGAAGAATTATTATGGATTATGAACTCATTTTGGTCAGAGGTGAAGTTTTAAAGCTGGATTTGTTTCTTACAAACACGCATCTGATGTACTGGAGTGGTGTGGATTATAGGGATGTTTTCATGAGCTGTTTGGACTCTCATTCTGATGGCACCCATTCACTGTTGAGCAAATCTCTTCTGATAAAGAAACAAACTTTAGAGTTTGTCTTCATCAAAACAGATTTGGAGAAATGTAGCATCACATCAGTTACTCACCAATGGATGTGAATGGGTGCCACCAGAATAAGAGTCCAAACAGCTGATTAAAAACATTGCTGGAAGTGTTATGGAATATGAACTCACATTTTGATCAGAGGTGAAGGTTTAAAGCTGTATTTGTTTCTTACAAACACGCAGCTGATGTACTGGAGTGGTGTGGATTATTGTCATGATTTCATGACTCTCATTCTGACGGCACCCATTCACTGTAGAGCATCCATTGGTGAGCAAATCAGATGAAGAAACAAACTCATCTACATCTTGGATGATCTGAGAATGAATATATTTTCAACAAATGTTAATTTTTGAGTGAAATATACCTTTTAGCGAGCTTAAGCTAAGCAAATATTATTAAAAAGGTGCAATTTTTCAACTAACAACATAATTGTGAAGTACATTTATGTTGCGTGCAGATTGGGATTCAGCAGAATGCAACTATTTTCTCCATTTCGGGTTTAATGTTTTTTTTTTAAAAACGCTATTTAGACTTAAAACCACTAGAGTTTACTTCCTGTTGTCTGTTTACATTTGATAACTTAGAAAATACAGTGAACAGATGACTTGAAATAGGAAATTTGGACACATCCTGTATAGTTTAACATTCATTCTGTGGAATAATATTCTCAGGGTGAGTCTGGTAACAATATTAAACCTTTTTTTTTGAGCTGAAGGGCTTTTTTCCTTTTCCCCTCAGTATTTCCTGAGCAGCTGGATTTGTTTCGGCACATCCGCAGCACTTTATTAAACACTCATTTATCTGTAATCATTTATGAACTGTATGTGTTGAACTCAAGTTCCTGAAAGGGGTTTGCTAGTGACTGACGAACTGTTTACATTTATTGTGCTGGAGCGACTCAAACTGATCCTGAAGTGTTTCTCGAACGCTAATATGCCTCAGTAACCGTCTGACGTTTAACCTGCGATGAGCTTTAGCATGACAACAAATAAAAACATTGAACATGAATGGATGCGCAGCAGTTATTGTTTTGTTGGGTTCTGCTCATGTAACATCTATTCAGAATGTAAAACTCCTTAATAAAGCTTTGTGACCATTTCTAACTTCCTTTATGAGTTGTGAAAATTAAATAGTTTATTTTACACATTACATACGTTTAATTAGACTCTGTTGGGCACAACACAACTGGAAGTGCTAAACAGGATCAATACTGAACAAATGGATTTGTGTTTGTCAGTCAAAAACATCTAGAGGTGCCTGTGGTTGGTGTTTTTTGTAATATACATACGGACACAAATACTGAAGCGGACACTCCAGAGGGCTCAAATTCACACACACAGGACAATCAAGAGTCTTTGTAGTAGTTATTGAGGTTGATCCGCAACAGGAAGTCCTCCAGATGAGGCTGATAACCTTTGTCCACCAGTTTGGTCACCACTAAAGAAAGCACAAGCAAGTCATTGAACTCATGATCTTACATGCTCTTTTGAATGCTTGTCATTTACAAAAAACATCAAAGTTATATAATGATCAGGTAAAACTAAGTTAATAGTTCAAGAACTCATGACTGACTCTGAAACACAAAATACTACAAGAGTGTATGATAGCCTTGATAGCCGTCTGAATGTCTTGCTGGAACAGTTGGCTTGCGCGAAACTCTGCTCAAAAACAAGCTGTATTTGTGATGGCGTTGTTGGCAGCTATACAGTATTTATTTAGCCTGGGTTTTCAAAGATTGCACCATCTGGTTGGTTTTACTGCGGCTCTTCGTCTTGCAAAGTGTGCATATGACGGCAATAATAAAGAGATCGTTTCATGGGGAGGGTGGTTTAATTCTCCACAAAGATGCCAATGGATTTTCGATAGACGAAATGAATTGAGATGCTCTGAATTTGATAGATAAATCAGCAATATGTTGTGCAGTATGCCGGTGCTTTCAAGCAAAAGGATATGAATTTACAGTTGACATGTATATTTTTCAGGTATTATTGGAAATTACAGTAATAAATAATATAATAATAAATGCTGATTCATTTTTGGAAATGTAGCAATACAAAATTTTTTTTTGGTTAAGAAAATGTTTGGAAAAAAGTAGTTTCATACAATTTTTTAGTATGTATTTATACATAAAAATTATATATTTAAATAAAATACTTGTACTTATTCAATTAAATATATGCACGACTTTTTGTACTTTATATATTACTATTAATTTATATTCTGTTCATTGTATTATTTTATTACGATTTAATATACTAATTATATATTAAATAATTACGAAAAAATCTTATATATGTTCTATAGATTTTGGAGAAGAGGTCTTAAATTAAAAAAATATATATTTTCTATATTATTTAAATAATTATAGATAAAATATTTTTATATGTTTGTAATGTAATAACATAAGGGTTAGTAATATATCTATCTTAAAATAAATGTAAAAATATTTAAACTCAATTAAGTGAAATCTTGGTTGCAAATGATCATCACAATGGCAATTCTGTGATTGTGTTACCCATAAAGGACACATTCAGTTATACCTTAGAACAGTGGTTTTCAATCCTGGTCCTGGGGACCCACTGCTCTGCACATTTTGTATGTCTCCCTTATCTGACACACACAGTTCAATTCATGGAGCTCTCTCCTAACGAGCTGATGATCTGAATCAGGTGTGTTAAATAAGGGAGACACACAAAATGTGCAGAGCAGTGGGTCCCCAGGACCAGGATTGAAAACCACTGCCTTAGAACACTAACTGGTTTTTTTAAACCCTGAGAAATATTGAGGTATTTCAGGTTGTGGTGTCTGTATCTGGGCGGGCAGGTGTGGCGCTCTAATCTTATCGTTCCCGTCACAGAACTGTGGTCTTTCGGTGTTTACACCTGTCAGGGCAGCTCACCTTTGAACAGGAAGCGTGAGTAGTACTTGAAGGTGTTGTAGGACTGTTGCATGGCGATGAAACTGGGATGCACCGGCTCCCCCTGCTGGAGCTCCCACGGCTGTGCGATCAGCTGCCCGCGAAACTTCAGGATCAGACTGAAGATGCTGTGGATGATGTTCATGACAGGGGCAGCTTTCTCTGTCAGCAAACCCCTGAGAGAGGAAAGAACACATCATCATATCTCCATATCCTGCTCCAGATATCTGTACATGTGATGAGCGCTCACCTGAAGATGGCTCTGTTGAGGTATTCGGCGTGTGTGCGGTGAATGGCATCCAGGTCGTTGGCGCTGCTCAGTTTGTGTGTGAACTCGCTCCAGGACACCTGAAGGATCTGGTTAGCGATGTAACCTTGGATCACCTTCACGAAGTGCTGCATCTCGTGTCTGTAGAGCTGCAGCTGATGGAACTGAGTGGAGCGACCGGCGCCTTTCACCAGCGCTGAGAGACACAAGGAGGACACTGATTATTTATCTAAATCAGTGTACAAACTGTACCACTTCAAGTACAAACCAAATCCAATCAAGCACAAACAAAAAATATAATTGTCATTTAAAAAAAAAAAAAAAAAAAAGTTATTTCTAATACAATTTTTGTGATTTATTGATTTTTTTTAAATATATTTTCATACATTTATTGAGTGCTAGGTAACACTGTCTAGCTGGGCAACAAATTTTTTCTTTGAAAAATCAGTATCAAAATAACATTATTTTTAATTTATATATATATACATACATATATATATATATATATATATATATATATGCATGCATAGAATTTTTTGTATTTTACAAAAAAAGTTTTGTATTTTTTTTTTTTAAATGTATAATATATTGAACAAAAAGAATATTATATATATATATATATATATATATATATATATATATATACAGACATTTTTTTTTACTATATGTAATACTGATATATAAAAATAATGTTTAATAATATTTAATAACATGATCATGATATACTAATGTATATTACATAATATTAAAATGTCATTTAAAATACACATTTAATTTTATATCATGTTAAAACAGTAAAATATGTATTATAATAAAATTCATTAAAAATACGAATTTATATTTAAAAAAAAGTATTATTGCAATTCAAAATAAGTTTTTTATTTTAATATACTTTCAAATATAATTTATTTCTGTGATGCAAAGCTGAGTTTTCATCAGCCATTACTGTCACAGTTTCCAACATTGATAATAAAGCAGCATATTAGAATGACTTCTGAAGGATCATGTGACACTGAAGACTGGAGTAATGATGCTAAAAATTCAGCTTTGCATAACAGGAATGAATGATATTTTAAAGCATATTAAAATATAAACCCACTATATTAAATTGCATTAACATTTCACACTACTACAGTTTTTTTTCTGCATTTTTAATTAAATAAACAGCCTTGATGTGTAGAAAAGTCCTTTAAAAAGCATCACAAATCTTACTGATCTCAAACTTTTGAGTGGCAGTGTATATATGAAGAGTTCAGATGCAAAACCAGCTAAAAGCCATCTCGGACACATATTATACATCCATCAAATACTTTTACTTCAAACTTGCTAAAATCCCACCCTCGGCATAATCAGAAGTAGCAGTACTTACATAGAAACCTATACATCGGAGCCTGATAAAAATGCCTTTTTTAAATAAAGATGTGCAGAGTTTCATACATTTACTGGATGTGCAATGAGGGGCAGAAAAGGAAAGGGAGGGCAGAAATCTCACCCGTCCTCTTGAGGTGAAACCAGACGTCTCTGAGGGACCACACCATGTGTTTGAGCTGCAGCAGGAAGGAGAAGAGTCTGTTGTATTTGTTCAGACAGCTGTCCGTGATGACGATGTTCACCGGCCAGTCCACCTACAGACAGAAACCAGAGAGACATGATGAAAAGATTGCATCAGAAACTAAAGAAAATGAGCACGGTGGGCGTTCCCTAACCTTGTAGCGGAGCTCGAGGCAGTTGAGCGAGTCCGGCGCGTGAGGATGGAAGATCTCAGGGAGGTACCGCAGCGCAAACGTGAAGTGGGCTGCCAGCTCGCTGTCGCCGTGAACGCTGTACTGTAAGGCCTTGTTGAGGATGGAGTTCAACACCAGCGGGGTCAGCAGCTCGCCGGGCGTCTGGCCACTTCCCAGCTAAACACACGGCACATAATAAGGGTTTCCATCAGCATTTCCACAATTGCAAACTAAAGAGTAAAGATCTCATGACAGAACACCAAGGAGAAAATGCCTTTTATGCTGGGTTCACACTAAAAGATTCATAAAACCTTATAAGATCTTCAAAATGTGAGAGACCACAAACATGAGGGGGAAAAAAAATCTTAGATTTAACCGTTTTGCTCCTATAGTGTGTGGTGTGACATGTTTTGAGGAGTAGTAGTATCTTTTATTTAATGCCATGTCAGCTACAATGGCTATTTTCACGGCAAAAACAGTTCAATAAAATACAAATAAAGGTACGCACAAAAACATTTAAACAAATAACCATCATTAAAATAGACTCTTGACCTTACAGTTTTTTGTTCGCTTTGGTACTATTTTCACAACTAAGTTGGAAATTTTCAAAACTCTTTGGCACGGCTATCCTGCTCCATGTTGAAAGAAATTGCCAGTGTTCACATCCCACACCCCACCCCTTTTATTGTACTATATTTGGTGGCCAATTGTGATTACTGCTATGTGAAATTAATTAGCAATAGTGAGTACTCTATGTGTGGTTAAATGTAATTTAGATGTTCATGCAATTTGTCAGTACATTTGTGTAGCATATAATGTATATAGCTCACAAAGAATTGTAAAAATTATAGGTTTACCAAATGGTTTAGTGATTAACCTTTAAGATGAGTTAGATTAAATAATAGACAAATGAGAAAACTCAATGAAAAGACACGCAAATGAAAAGTTTGAAAGTACGTGCTTAATGAAAGGCAGTTACTGTGAATGAAAAACGTATATAAATGAAACAAATATTTAGTGAAATGAAAATGATACTTTGTGACTGTGTGTAGCGTATTCAGACAATTGGAAAAATGCTGATATGTTTGAAAAAAAATGCACTTTTGATGATCTGTTGTGATTTTAGTACAAGGAGTTTTGAAAATTTAACAGCTGCTTGTGAAAATAGTACCAAGGCAAACAAAAAAAACTAATATGTGATAAATTCTAAAACTTTCTCTGGTTCAACTTTAATAAATGATTCTTTAAAAGAGCTCATTTCATAAAAATCCTTTCTACAAACATTAAAAGCAGGGCAGTCCAATAAAATATGCTGACAGAAAGAGTTGTTTCACAAAATGTGCAGTGTGTAAGTTCTTCTCCTTTTAGTAAAAAATGCATGTGTTAGTCTAGTATGTCCTATTTGGCATCTAGTAAAAACCACTTGATCAATTCCTGTTTTAAAAGTCCTTGAAAAACTGGATGAAATATTAGGCTGAATTTCGTATAATTTGTTATTTGGCCACATATTCCATTCCTCCTGGGAGGAATTGGACAATAATTTACTTCTTGATTTAACGCTTCCTTTGCAGCTACATCAGCTCGCTCATTCCCTGAAAGTCCAACATGACACTATCAAACTGATTCTGAAGATAGTCCACTTTGGTTAAAATACAGTCAATCAAAGGATGGTCAATTTTCATAGAATCTTGAAGGCAAGATTTAGAGTCTGTAAAAATTATAGAATTTTTCTGTTGAGCATTTTCGATATATTCCAAAGCTAAAAGCAAAGCACGGGCTTCAGCTGTAAAAACTGAACATTCCCTAGGAATTTGAAATCCATAATGTTGTTGTCCAGTCACTATTGCTGAAGCTACACCATTTATCGTTTTCGAACCATCAGAACATATAGGTGAATGTAAAGGAACCTGGCTTCTTATATCCAAGTACTGCTGTCTGTATATATTAGGATGAGTCAATCTTTTCTTCTGATGTGACATGTTTTGACAAATACAGCACACCACACACCAACAGATTTTCAACCAGAGTCCCAACCGTGAACATGGGAAATCTTGCAAAATCTCTCCAGACTTGAGAATAAACATCACACAACAGTTCTATATAAGCTGTATTTCAACAAGAGTTTGTCTTTGCCTTATGTTTATTCATATTGGAATCAACTGACAGACAATATTGTTTGGTTAATACCCAATCAATATTTACAGTAATTACTAGGGCTGGGCGGTATGACGGTATATACCGTTACCGCGGAATAAAATGTCTGCGTAACACATTTTTTTTTTTATTCCGTGTATACCGCAAAAATGCAAATAAGTGGGCGTGGTTAACTCACGTGCCCACGCACGAAACAAACGCTGCCATTTGTCGAAGAAACGTGATGAAGAAAGACGAACTAGCAGATCATAAGGATTCACAAATTATTTGGTTTTCTAAAGGTTTGTTAATAACGTGATATTGTCGGAACAAATGTGCAGCAGTCAACCGCAATACCCCTGCAGCACCCGGACACTTTAGAGGAGCGCACATGCTAACAACGGAGGAAACTTTATCAAAATGACTACAACAGTTCATAAATCAGTGTCGTAACGAATAGAAATAACCTTGCATAATGTATAGTTATCAACATCTTTCCGCCTCTTATGTGTACAGTTTATTCTTTACATAGGAGAACGTGGACGCGCAAGCGGTTGCCGTGGTAACGTTAATGAGCAAACTGCTTGTTAAACGGAATCTATTCTGAACCTGAGGCAAAAATAGTAAATAATGAGAATAGAACAGTGTGTATAATATTTTGAAAGTCTAAACGATCGCACACTGATCGGAACCAGCTAATAATATCCTCCTGTGATTCGATACCTCTCGACATGACGCTCAAATGATGCAGAAGAGGCGCGGGCGCAAACGCAGTGACAGGCGAATATGAAAGGATGAGCGCTTTGAGTCTTCACCAGCTGAAAAAATAATAACGCGGTTATAAGGTGTGTATAATTTAAACTACTTAGTCAGTACTAACAGCAGCTGTTAGCAGATGTTCATTCTGCTCTCCTTCTAGTCACTTCTGAACTCTTTCCTCTCTTGAATAAAGCTCCAGGTGAAGGGTTGCCAGTTATCACAAAAAGAGGTAAACAAACCCCTTTAAAAACGCAGTATAAGTAGACATGGCAAAACTGCACCAGGTAACAAATTTAAACAATATAACCAATGTTAATAATTTCCTACAAAATAAAAGAAAGTAAATTAGGAGGAAAGAATTTATGAATAGACCATTTCGCGATAAAATATTTAGATATTATAAAGTAAAACAATAACGTGATTTAAAAATTATTCAGAAACATCTTACTTAAAGTTGCATATAAAATCATTAAGTTGGTTACAGTTTTCTAAAAGTGAGTGTGTTTTTACATAAATAGCCTAAATAATTTACATAAAATAAATAATTTATCAAATAAAAGAAAAATCACAACAAGGTGAAGCACTTTTCTTTTCTAAAGTACTTTTTGTTGATTTTCAGAAAAACTACATATAAAAATAGCTATATTGTGAAATATATTGTTACCGTGAAATAGAATTTTGGTCATACCGCCCAGCCCTAGTAATTACAAACAAGGTTATGTATCATTTAAAATTATACACAGGATTTACCCAACAAAATACTATTTGGTCAAATTTAAATCTGATATTGATTTTTGCCCTTTTGTAAAACTACTTTGGCAGAATGTCTGATTTTATTGTACAGAATATTGATAATCATTTTGTTTTGTTATAGAAATATGGATTGTAGTATCTGAAGAGTTTGGTTCCAAAACGCGATAAACGCCATTTTTTAAAAAAATGAGTCCATGCCAACATCAGTATTGTATCTGGTCGGTATTAAAAAAGTTAGAAATAAAGTTATAAAAATGCCACTACAAAGGTAAATCTAAATTCCCATTTAATTCACAGTCAAATGTCACCTCGCAATGGAAAGGCTTATTTTTGATCAGATTTTTTGATTATTGACTAGAAGGTGCTTCTAAAATTGACTGTGCTCCAAATTTTTTTTAATTTAAGGAAAAGAAAAGAAAGCGTAGAGCCCTGCTGGATTGATTGCATTTTGGGGGAAAAAAAAAAAAAAAAAATTATAACAAATCTTATTAAATAATCTAAAGATGCTATGTGATTGTTTGAAACCGAAAATAGTGTTTTTTTATCTTGCCACTTTCTTGGTTAAAAAAAAAAAAAAAAAAAAAAAAAAAAATTAATGGATTTATAGCATTTTGGAACTAAACTCTTCAATTATTCCCTGCAGAATAGCAAAGAAAAGCACAGTCACGTCTACATGATCTCTACATCACGTCTTTTTTTTTTTTTTTTTTTCACACAAAAATATTAAAAAATATTTGCAAATGTATTTTCTACTGCAGAAAACCTTTTTTTTCCTTTTAAGGAGGAAATGGAGCGTTATATTGATACTATACAATTTCTATGAAACAAAAAAGCAGTAGAATGTAGTAGAGGCATGTACAACCTTTTTTTTTTTTTTTGGGTGTTTACATTTTTTAAAATACATTATTCTTGTCTTTTATCATCAACAATAGTGCATATACTTTGTATTGGTATAGTCACAGTTATCATTTATTGACGTTATTGTTGCCTAGTCATTGGAAAGAAGTAATTTGCAATCTGATTTTGTGTAAAAACTGTATATACCTTTTCGAAGAGCTGATCGCTGAGAGAGAGGGCAAACTCTCCATCTTCCATCAACAGGAAATGCCTGAGAGTCTCAAAGTGCTTCTCCACACCCAACTCCACGAAGAAATAATCCACCACGGCCTTATTTACCATAGACACACTGAAAGAGAGAGTTTTTCAAAAAGATTTATTTTATGGTAGAAAGGGATTTCTCTGCTGCTTAGGGTTTATATTAAGGCTGGTTATTGGAACTGATTTCACAATTCTATTTGGATTTCAATTTAAATGGAAAATATATTTACAATGTTACAATGTATATACTCACCCAATTTATCAATTTTATTGTTACATTTAATTATATCTTTTAACATGGAATTTGACTGTTTACATTTTCATTTTTATTTTCTGGAATATTTTCATGATGAATATTTTATTTTTGAATATTGTAGTGATTTTTAAAATATATTTTTGAATGAAAACACTGATAATGGCACTTAAAAATAAATGTATTTTACTACATAAAATATAATTGATTTATTATACTATCATACTATCATCAATTTAAGGATTTAGTAATTTTGATTGTTTTTGTCATTTTACTAGTTTTTTTTATTAATGCATGTCAAAATAATATTTTAAAATGTGTATTTCAGCTTTATTTATTTTTAGTTTTTATATTTTAATTTAAAATATATAATTTAGTTACAATATAAACAGGCCTACATTTTACTTATATATATATATATATATATATATATATATATATATATATATATATAAATAAATTTATACATTTGTCAATTTGACTTTAATTTTTTTCATTTATATTTATATACATTTATTTTATTAGTTTTTATGTCAAGAATTTTTACTATTTGTATTTTAGCTTTAATTTGAGTTATTTTCGATTTGAAATATATTTAAGTTACAATGTAAACAGGCCTGAATACCCAATCTATCAATTTTTTTATACATTTACTACCTTTTTTTTTTATCCTGGATTAAAAAAAGTCTATTATTTGTTAATTATGTTTTTTTACATTTTCATATACTATTATAGTTTTTATATCAGTTTTGAATCAGTTTTATTTTTTAGATTTTCTGTTATTTTTATTGTAAAGTTCTAGTAATTTTGGTTGTTTTTGTCATTTTACTATTTTTTTTTAAATGTATGTCAAAATAATATTTTTAAAGTGTGTTCAGCTTTATTTTTTACTTGTTTTTAATTTTTAGATTTGCATTTCAAATATCCAAGTACCCAATCACACAATTTATCACATTCATTTTACTTTTACTACTAAATATATATATATATATATATATATATATATATATATATATATATATATATATATATATAAATATATATATATAAAACTATAAATAAATATATATATATAAAACTATAAATAAATATATATATATAAAACTATAAATAAATATATATATATATATATATATATATATATATATATATATATATATATATATATATATATATAAAACTATAAATATATAACTTTTATATACCATTTTACATTTTTTTATATTTTAATTTATATTTTATATACATTTATTTTACTAGTTTTTATAAAATAGGTCAAGATAATATTTTTACTATTTGTATTTTAACCGAGTTATTGTAGTTTTACTACATTTCTTTAATAAATAATACTATATTAGGTTTTTATAAATGTTTTGAATCACCTTTTAGGACTTTTAGTTTTTATTGTCATTTTAAAGTTTTATCAATTTCGGTTGTTTTTGTCATTTTTCTAGTTTTTAAAAATATGTTGAGATTATATTTTTACAATTTGTATTTCTGCTTTTTAGTTTTAGTTATTTTAGCACATTGTAGAAATAATGTCTTTGCAACTAGCTGAAATGAAATCACAATATACACTTTTTTCTATATTTTATTTCATTAAACATTTTTTTAAGCAAAAAAAATTGTTTTAATCTTAGTTTTAGTTTACTATAATAACCCTGATTCAGTCCAATAACTTCACAAATTCAAAGAACTGGCTCACAAGAGTCATTCGTTACTGAATCTTACTACACTGATCATGTTGTTTGTTTTGCACTGAAACAACAAAGACTCCTTCATGGCAAAGGTATAAATCAAAATAAAAAAAGTGTTTAGTTCATTTGGGAGCATGATTTACACACTAAATGTTGCATAGTTCAAATCAGAAAATAAATGTACATACTGTGTAATCAGTGGTGTTGTAACCGAGTGTTTCATGAGAACAGGAAGTGGCATCATCTCGCTCTGCTGAACAGCAGTGGCGTCGATGGCCCGGTGTAAAGACGGGTCGATGGGAAAGCCGTTTGGACCCCGAGTCACCTGCAGCAGCGGCTCAGAGTCTGGAGCGGCAGCTAGAGCAGGAACGACAACACAAACCTTTCAGCTTCTAATATGAAGACAGCAAGCTCTGGTTATTCACGATGAAGCCAAGCGCTCCGCTACTCACTCATCAGACCGTACGAGTCCTGGTACTGCTCCACTTGATACTGTGAGGCCAGGCTGAGAAGATAGCGATCCTCTGGACTCTTTTTAGCAGACAATCCCAGTCCCAAAGCCCAGGCAGACAGTCCCTCATCCAGGGAGAACAGCTCACTAGGGGGCACTGCTTTACAACATAACATACAAACAATATGAAACCATTAACGGTGGATGTTGAGAGAAATGGATTTTACATTATCACTTTAAATAAAAAAAGTATATATATATATATATATATATATATAAAAATAATTTACTATATATAATTTACTATATATATATATAGAGTTGTTATTTAAATTGCAGTAAATGGTGAAACATTTCTTTGTCTACATGGACCCGTTTTAAAAGCTGCAGTGTGTAATTTGATTTTTTATTTTTTTTTGCCAAATCTTAACATCCTAATGGTGTAACTGTCTCAAGCATGGTTCAATTAATTACCAAATTTTATAAATATAAAATATTTAACTTTTTTGGAACCGCTACAAAAGTATTACGTTTTGTTGTCCTTTGGTGTGAAGCCCCTACATTATTTTTTTTTATTAAAAACTGTATGTTAAACTACATAATCATGGAAAATTATGCAAATGTGTCTTGCTAACTGCTAGCTCGAAATAGCAAGGTCACTAACTGCCACAAAAGGCTGAAACGCCTGTACTGTCACCCCACAGGACAAGGTCTTTTTAAGAAGCATTTGAAATAATTAAAAAAGATTTTAGTGTTCTTAAATGCAATAATTACATGAATTAAACTATTTTCTGATGTTTTTGTTTTTGCTGTTATAAAGCGTCTTATACACTTATAAAATAAGTATAAATGTGATACAGACATGGAAATATAGACAGAAAATTAAAAAGGGAGGAGATTCTAAGAGAATGATGCAGAAAGTAAATAGAATCAAAATGATGCCTTAAAAAGAGTAGCTAAGAAGTTAATTAACTCGCATCTTAGTAAATATATTTTTATTCATATAATATCAATAATATTATAATATTAATAATAACTATAATTTTCTCATCTTAAAATGGTATCATTTTTTAGCAGTTTTGAACAGATGACAGCAAAGTTTGTCTTTTCAAAGTTAGTCTTGAAAATTGTTGTGGGAAGTTTTATGATGTTAATTATAATTTTCATATTAAAATTAACACTATACGAAAATAAGTGTCTAACGATGAAGATAAATCTCTCTCCTGATATTTATATATTATTAGTGTTTTTCTTTCTTAATTTTTGCTGTCACACCATAGGACAAATTTATGTTACAGTTCAGTAAACATGTAATCTTGCATCTATGCATTCTTCTTCAAAAATCATCTTTTACAAAATAACCTATTTGTTTGCTGCCTATTTGACCCCAAAGTTATTTTGAAGTTCTGAAGGTGATGCTAAAGCAGCTGTTGTGCCTGTTATGAGTTTTTTTTAAGCAAAAAACATTTAAATTAAGTTTAAAGTTGAATTTAAGTTTATATTGTTTGCATCAAAATGAAACGTTTTTTCTCCTTTGATGCGTTCAAAATTAAATAGAAATAATTTAATAACTACTATTTCTGTCTTTTAGTGTGACAATGTCCTATTGTGCGACACACGCACACAAAAAAAAACGACTTGTCTTTATCTCAAAATATCTTAAAAAAAAAAAAAAAAAAAAACCTGACAAGAATTGCAATAAAATGCACTCATCTTAAAATGGCATAATTTTTTTTAACAGATTTGAATGGATGGCAGCATAGGTTGTCTTGAAATTGTCCAATAAGTCATAAAATAATTATGTTAATTATAATTTCATATTAAATAAATAACACATGAAAATAAGAAATCTCTCTGTTGGTATTTATATATTATTAGAAGTTTTTTTCTTAATTTTTGCTATGTCACACCATAGGACACATTTATGTTACAGTTCAGTAAATATGTAATTATGCATTCTTCTTCAAAAATCATATTTTACAAAATAAGCATTTTTGCCTATTTGACCCCAAAGTTATTTTGAAGTTCTGAAGGTGATGCTAAAGCAGCTGTTGCGCCTGTTATGATTTTTTTTTCGTTTAGCAAAAAACCTTTATATTGTTTGCATCCATAACGTTTTTCCTTCTTTGATATTAAAGTACTTCTATTTCATTTTTAACATTACTACCATTTCTGTCTTTTAGTGTAACAATGTCCTACAGTGCGAGACACAAAAAAAACAGATTTGTTTTTATTTCAAAATATCTTTAAAAAAAATAGCATTTTTTTTTTTTAGCAGATTTGAATGGATGACAGCATAGTTTGTCTTGAAATTGTCCAACAAGTCATGGGAATAATTATGTTAATTATAATTTCATATTAAATAAATAACACCATATGAAAATAAGACAAATCTCTCTCTTGGTATTTATATATTATTAGAAGTTTTTTTTCCCCTTAATTTAATTTAAGTTACAGTTCAGTAAATATGCAATATATGCATTTTATCTTCAAAAAATTTTTTTTACAAAATAAGCATTTTTTACTTTTGTCCCCAAAGTTATTTTGAAGTTCTGAAGGTGATGCTAGCTGTTAGCCTGTTATGAGTTTTTAGCAGCGTTCTCACCCTGGTTGTCTGCGTCTTCTGATGTTCGGTCAGATTTGGTTGGTGGTCTGTCACCGTACAAACTTCCTGGCAGCACCCCGCCAACCACGCAGCCCATGCCCAGAGCAGAATCTGAAGAATGCCCATAGGCACAGCTGTAAAGAGTGCTGGGTCGAGTGGCCTCCGTCCCAATAACCACACACCCGACACCCAAGGCGGACTGTGAGGAGTGTCCGTACGCACTTCCGGGTAACGGAGAGGGTTGACGATCAACGCCCGAGACAACACACCCGACTGTTAACGTGGAGTCAGACGCATGACCGAAAGCGCTACCAGGTAGAGGTGTGGGCGACGGGGCGGCATCAGTTATCACACAACCCACTTTAAGGGTGCTGTCAGAGGAGTGACCATATTTGCTCCAACGTGGACGAGTAGAGGCAACATCCGACACAAACTCACCCACCTTTATATGGGCATCAGAGGCGTGGCCATGAATATTAGCAGTGGGGATGGGAGTGGTCACCTCAGAGACATGCTCGCCTACCCTTATATGGGCGTCAGAGGCGTGGCCATGGATGTTAGGCGTTAGAATTGGAGTGGTCACCTCAGAGACATGCTCACCTACCCTTATATGGGCGTCAGAGGCGTGGCCATGGATGTTAGGCGTGAGAATGGGGGTGGTCACCTCAGAGACATGTTCGCCTACCCTTATATGGGCGTCAGAGGCGTGGCCATGGATGTTAGGCGTGAAAATGGGAGTGGTCACCTCAGAGACATGTTCGCCTACCCTTATATGGGCGTCAGAGGCGTGCCCATGGATGTTAGGCGTGAAAATGGGAGTGGTCACCTCAGAGACATGTTCACCTACCCTTATATGGGCGTCAGAGGCGTGGCCATGGATGTTAGGCAAGGGAAGAGGAGCGGTCACCTCTGAAACATGTTCGCCTACCCTTATATGGGCGTCAGAGGCGTGGCCATGGATGTTAGGCGTGGCAACTTGTTTGTCAACCCTTATATGGGCATTAGAGGTGTGGCCACAGCCATCAGAGGAGGGCAAAGACGAGATCGGTGCTGGATCAGGATCACGACTGTTATTTCTCGCATCAGAATCGGACTCTGACTCATGGGCGCCTCTGAGAAGAGACACAGATTGTTCTTCCTCTGGCTGAGAACAGTGAGAGGGCTGGCTGACACTCTCACAGGACTTGGCTTCCTCTGTTGGCTCCTGGGCGGCTTGCTTTGGCTCTGAACCTGTGCTGGCCGCCGAGGGCTCTGTTCTTGTCTCTTCTCCAGTCGGCTGGTTTTCTGTACACTGGCTACCGCTCTGTGCCTCACATGTTTGCTCTTGAGTGGTTTGCGCAGGGGTGTTTGACTCAGAGCGGATCGGGCCCTTGTTCTGCCCCGAGGCGGTGGAATCTCCCAGCTGTACAGAGCTCTGTGAAGGGTGTCCATGAACACTAGCCTTCGGCTGACCTGCTGGCACATCTGGAGTGAACTGACCCAGTGGGAAGCTGGACTTGGACGCCTGTCCGTATTTATTAGGTACGGGGGCAGACTCCAGGAATTCCGAAACATTTTCACCGATGCATATTTGCGAGGTCGATGGGCGTGACTGCTGTGGCAGGAGGTCGGATCCAATGTCATGGAGGGCCTGGGTCACGGCACCACTATCAGGGATGCGTGGGGGCTTGGGGAGGAAGTCAGCAATGTTGATTTCCTCTGATACAGGTTCTTGAGCTTCACCACTGGGAGGAGCAGAGGATTCTGGAAGAAGATCTTGTAGATTCTGCAGCTCAGAGAGCTGGGGTAAAATGAAAACAATTAAAGCAATTAGAGTAGGTTTAATTTATGATGCTATAGATGTGTATATTTAAGAACAGCACACAGACCTCAGCGTGTAGTTGTGCAGGTTGCAATAATTGGGATGTTTCTGGAGGGGGGACCTGCTGACCTAAAGGAAACTTCTCCAGAAGAGCCTGAATGGAAATCATAGCACCTCAGAGATAAACCTTACATCAAAACAATACTTTATTGTAAATGCTTATGTAAATACATATATCCTTCGGAATTCAGTCAAAGTACACCTTTGTTAAGGAACTTAAACTGATCTTAAAATATCGACACTGCTGTTCAAAAGTTTGGGATAAGTACGATTTTTAATGTTTTTTTTTTTTTTTTTTTTAAAAGAAGTCTCTTATAAGAGACAAAAAGACGATCAAAAATACAGAAAAAAAAAAAAACAGTAATATTGTGAAATATTGTACAGTATAAAATAATAGATTTCTAGTTTAATATATTTTAAAATATAATTTATTCCTGTGATGCAAAGCTGAATTTTCATTCATTTAATTTTTGTCACATAAATCTCCAGAAATCATTCTAATATGCTGATTTATTACTTTTATTATCAATGTTGGAAACGCTGCTTAATTTTTTTTGGGAACCTGTGAAACTTTGATAAATAAAAAAAGTATAAAAAGAACAGCATTTATTCAAAATATAAATCTTTTCTAACAATACACACATTTGCTATCACTTTTAATCAATTTAACACATCTTTGGTGAATAAAAGTATTAATTTCTTAAAAATAAGAATTTACCTACCACAAACTTTTAAATGGTTTATATTGTTACAAAAGATTTCTATTTTACATAAACACTGAACTTTTAACTTTTTATTTATTAAAGAATCCTTAAAAATATTAACAGTTTTCAACACTGATAATAAATCAGCATAATAGAATGATTTCTGAAGGATCATTTGACACTTAAGACTGGAGTAATGATGCTGAAAATTTTGCTTTGCATCACAGGAATAAATTATATTTTAAAATATACACAGAAAACTTATTTTACAATGAAATAATATTTTACAGTATTACAAATTTTTCTGTATTTTTGGATCAAATAAATACAACTTTGATAAGCATAAGAAACTTCTAAAAAAACATTACATTTTAAAAGCTTAGGATCACTAAGATTTGTAGTGTATGAACTAAGGTTCATAAACTAAGAAAAGGAGACTTTCATATGACACCAACAAAAGTGCAAGTTAGATTAGTTGTATTATTATTTCTAGCTACAATATAATTGCAAATTAAAAAATAAAAAATAAATAATATATAACAAGTGTCGATAAAAACTAAAATACACAAAGCTAGAATAAAACAGGACACTGAAATTTTGTAAGGAATGCTGGTGAGGAAAGCGTTCATCAGAACCACTGCAATATCAAAACAAGATACTAAACAGGTCCTAAATTTAAAATGGTCCAAACTATAAAATAAAAACTGATTTCAGACCTGTACATTCTGCTGTTCTTGCTGCAGGAAGTTCACTCTTTGCTCGTCAAGTTTCATCCTCTGCACCTTCCACATGGCTCTGAGCTCTCGTCTTGCAGCGGCTTCTGATAACTGACTGTACTGAGCGATCAGATCCATCCTGAAAACACATCACTTAATAAATGTCTACGATCTCTCTGGATATTTGAGTCCTTATATGAAGTGCAACGGTGCAAAAAATCCTGTTAATTCTCTTCACAGCAAAACAGATTTTTATTGATAACATGAACTTTTTAAGACAGACCTACAATGAGCTCTGAGGCTGATACGATGCTATATGAAGCTAAAAGTCAATTGCAACTCAATAAAATACTTTAAATAAAATACTCAATAAAATACTTAAATTTACCGATACATTTTTCGCAGAAAGCAAAAAATAAATTCTACATGCGAAGTCACACGGAGAGATTGTTAAAGGCTAGTCTGTGAGGTAATAGTAATAACAGTACATTGGGCAGTACATCCAACACTCGTCTATCATTCATCGACCTCAAATATAGCTTATTATGGCCGCTCAATCTAATGTTAACCTAGAGAAATGTGCGCTCTTCCTGTGTCTGTGTGGAGTGTGGAAGTTGAACAGACGTACACTCACTTCAGGACAGATGGAGACGCCGATGCTGTCATTTGCTCTTAAAATAGCCTACTCCCCTCATTTTTTGGGCATACAGGTAAGAATAAAACATCTTTCGAATCTATAAAGACGTTTTTTCATGTACACACAATAAAAACAAAACATTGCGTTTTCGTAAAATAAAAGCAAACAGCATGCGCTTTGTCATCTTGTTTTCTGTGAATTTGAGAGCGAAATGTGTATATCTTTGCCTTACAGACAGACAGACATACATATTTTATATATACACCGTTCAAAAGTTTGGGGTCAGTAAATGTTTATTCTTTTTTTTTGAAGGAAATGAATAAATTGTTACATTAATAAAAAGTGACATAATAGATTTACATTGCTAGAAAAGATTTATAGTTTGAATAAATGTTTTTGAAAGAAAAAATACAGGTTCAAAAAAAAAAAAAAAAAAAAACATTGGCGGCACAACTGTTTCCAAAACTGATAATTCTACTAATAATTCAGAATATCAGAATGATTTCTGAGAGATCATGTGACACTTACGCCTGGAAACTGAGTAACAGCTGATGAAAAATCAGCATTGCATCACAGGAATAAATTATATTTTAAAGTATATGAAAATAAAAACCATTATTTTCTATTGTAATAACATTTTGTAATATTACAGTTTATTTTATTTTTGATAAAATAAATGCAGCCTTGACCTCATAAAAAAAAAAATTGCAAGTCTTACTGACCCCAAACTTTTGAACGGTAGTATATATATACACATATACATACACACACACACACACACACACACACACACACACACAGTATATATAATATCTGTGTAGATTTATACATTTATACACACACACACACACCGAACAAAATTATAAACGCAGCTTTTGTTTTTGCCCCCATGTTTCATGAGCTGATCTCAAAGATCTAAGACTTTCTATGTACACAAAAGGTCTATTTCTCTCAAATATTGTTCACAAATCTGTCTAAATCTGTGTTAGTATGCACTTCTTTGCCGAGATAATCCATCCACCTCACAGGTGTGGCATATCAAGATGCTGATTAGACAATGATTATTGCACAGGTGTGCCTTAGGCTGGCCACAATAAAAGAACACTCTAAAATGTGCAGTTTTACTGTATTGGGGGTCCGAAAACCGGTCAGTATCTGGTGTGACCACCATTTTCCTCACGCAGTGCAACACATCTCCTTCGCATAGAGCTGATCAGGTTGTTGATGAATGTTGGTCCACTCCACTTCAATGGCTGTGCAAAGTTGCTGGATATTGGCAGGAACAGGAACACACTGTCGTATACGCCGATCCAGAGCATCCCAAACATGTTCAATGGGTGACATGTCCTTTGAGTATGCTGGCCATGCAAGAACTGGGGCCGTGCAATTGCATGCTGCAACATGAGGTGATGATCGTGGATGAAAGGCACAACAATGGGCCTCAGGATCTTGTCACGGTATCTCTGCATTCAAAATGCCATCAATAAAATGCACCTGTGTTCGTTGTCCATATCATAACACCACTACCACCATAGGCTCACTGCTCTGCACATTTTGTGTGTCTCCTTTATTTAACACACCTGATTCAGATCATCAGCTCGTTAGGAGAGAGATCCATGAACTGAACTGAGTGTGTCAGATAAGGGAGACACACAAAATGTGCAGAGCAGTGGGTCCCCAGGACCAGGATTGAAAACCACTGGCTTATGGTACAGAAATGAACATTTAATTCATGGGAAGCAGCTCTGGTGGACATTCCTGCAGTCAGCATGCCAATTGCATGCTCCCTCAAAACTTGCGACATCTGTGGCAATGTGCTGTGTGATAAAACTGCATATTTTAGAGTGGCCTTTTATTGTGGCCAGCCTAAGGCACACCTGTGTAATAATCATGCTGTCTAATCAGCATCTTGATATGCCACACCTGTGAGGTGGATGGATTATCTCGGCAAAGGAGAAGTGCTCACTAACACAGATTTAGACCGATTTGTGAACAATATTTGAGAGAAATAGGCCTTTTGTGTACATAGAAAAAGTCTGAGTTCAGCTCATGAAAAACAGGGGCAAAAGTGTTGTGTTTATCCTTTTGTTCAGTGTGTGTGTATATATATTATTTAAAGAGAGTGAAGTGTCTACTTTCTCAGATTATGTAATCCATATGAAACACCCATTCAGGCATATCACAACTGCAGAGATGACAAAGTCAACGTCGCTAACTTAATTTCTAAAGCCGAAAACAAAGAAAGCACTATAGTTTATCAATAAATTATTAAAATGTTAATGCAGTCTACTGTTTTTCCCTGACACATTTATAATCAATACTTCTGCGGTGCGCTGTGTCAAGCTTTATGCGTGTGCTTGAGAGCTTATTAGGCTATACAGGCTCATTGTAATGACTTAAATGGTTTATTAATAAACCTACTAATGCTTGAAATGAATGACCACTAGTTGACCAGAATAATCCTTAGTCGAGGGTAGCCCTACTAAATAGGCGTTTTGCTTTTTTGGCAATAAACATTCAAATGTATTTTATACTAACAACAAATTATGTTTAGTCAATAGTCTAACAATTTATCATCGTTTTTCATTCGATTATGTGATTTGCAATGCTTTATGGGAAAAAGAGCACAATCTTGCACCTCTGTCTTTTTCTTAAACACTTCTGTGGTTTGAATCCAATATTATAATGTTATGATTCATCTGAGAGCTGTTTGTTTTGGTTTAAAGCTCAGAATGCTTCACTGAACAAATTGCTCAAATGCCTGTGGAGAATATGAATGAGAAATAAACTTCCTGTGGGCGGTCACTGCTGCGCTACGGCCTCAGCTTCAATCGGTTTTTTTTTTTTTTTTTTTTAAACATTACTGTATGCCGCCCACCGTGCCCGGCGCTCCAGCTGCTCCTCGAGGGCCTGCAGCCTCTGCTCTCGGTCTCTGAGCTCTCGAGCGTAGCTGAAATCGTCTTCCTGCTCCTTCCGTCTCGCAGCACTACGCCACTGAAACCACATCCATACAATTAAAAGCGCTGAAGATGGTTTTAGTGAAGGGTTATTAATATGCTCCTCACCTCCTGGTCGAGCTCCAGCTGCTGTTTCAGCTCTTCGAATCGCTCTCTCTTCTGGGCCTCCTCCGCCAGACGCTGCGACACCTGGCGACCTGCAGGGGGCGAGAGCGAGAACAGCGGGGCATTAGATGTAATCTCCATTCATCTGCCTCTGTGGGGAGGAATTCTCTCTCGCTAGTCGTCCTGATAATTAATACTTGACCTCTACGAGGAAAACAGCTGTGCGTCCTCCTCATGCAAAAACACATTGTTTACTTCACATAACAGTGCTATTGTAGCATCACTGACATACATTCAGTTGCCAAAAGTATTCTAATGAACAGGTTTGACTACTTTAGTAATTTCCACGGGTACTAATCTTAATGTTTAAGCATATAATTATATTCTAGAGAATTGTGTGCTTCTAATTTTATAGCAACAGTTTGGAGAGGACCCTTTTATGTTCTAACATGACAATGCCTCTGTGTATAAGGCAAGGTTCAAAAAGAAATAATTGATTCAGTCAGTGTGGAAGAACTTGACTAGTCTGTAGAAAGAACATTTCTAAATCCCAGCAACCTAATGAGTTACATCAAACTACTCCCTAATTATCTTTTTTTTTTTTTTTTTTTTTAAAGTACGTCTATGGGTCAATGATGTGACACCTAAATTTTCTTTCCGACTGCATTTTCTCCATTAAAAATTGGGTTAAATTTATTAAAAAAAGATGCCATATATAAGAAGTACCTCTCCCATATATGTACCAACTTCAACTTTTAAAAAAAACGCAAGTTATTTATCATTTTTCTGTTATTCAAAGTGTCAAAGGCAGGGGTGCCTCCAGGACAGGTTAGAAAACCACTGCACTAGTTGACATGTTTTCCAAAGTGTTTTGGAATCCTGTATACAATTGCAAAGCATTGGCATTTATATTTCCACCATAATATTCAAGCAAACTTTGTCCGATAATCTCAATTATATGAAATGTCATGTGGTGCGACCATCAAGAAACTACCATTTTGGGACTTTTATATTAAAATTCATTCAAAGATAGGACTTTTCTTCATATACCAATTTGCAAAGGACCCATAAATGCATCAAGTAGGTTTGTAACTCTGTCAAATATGGAAAAAAATAACTTTTTAAATGGCTGGTATGTAGGTATCAAAGTTGGATATCATGTGGTATGACTTCAAAACAACAAAGAAAAGGAAGTTAATTCTACAAGTATTTATTTTCATTATACATTTCATAGTGACCTTTCATGGGAACCTAGCTTGTTTTATTTAGGTGGCCAGTTCTGTGCTTGTAAATATAGACTGAATTTGAAATATCATGAGGTGCGACTAGATATCATGTGGTGTGACCACTGAAGAATGTTTTCCATTACAAATATATACTTTTACATTCAATGAATGTTTTAAATACATTAAAAAAACACTTTATTTTAGTGTCATTTGGAATAGATTTTTGTGCAATTTTGGTCATTTATGTTTAATCTTTGTACAATATGAGAACAAAAATGCAAAAAAAGAATCATTTTGAGCATGTAATTTTAGTTTTGTAATTATGCATTTACTAGTAATTAATTATAAATTCATTAATAACTATTTTAAATCTGTATTTTACCAGATTCCACTGCCAAGAAAAGTAAAATAAACACTCGCCATAGGCAGCATGTTTATTCTGACCCTGCAGTCAAGCACAAAATTTTCGAATGTAAGAAAGATATTTATGATTTCATCTCAAAACCTGAGCCAGCAACCTTTCACTACTCTAAATTGACCCTTCGCAAAGACCTGTCTCCCTTAGTTACTGTTGCTACGTCCGACAAACCATGGCACTTTTATGCCACACATCATGTTTTCTTGCAGTGAAAAACACACCACAGGCAAAGAAGACGCTGAAAACGTGAAGACATACAAGACAGAGCAGGTTATTAAATAAAGTCTCAGAGTTCAAATTTCTGCATTTTTGAAGAAATTCAAACAACAAATACTGTTTTGTGGCTCTTTAATGTGTCTTGACAGATCACTGTAGCACCTCAGTTCAAGCAGCATGTGCACCTATCATCTCTTACTAGTTATAGCACAAAATAAACATGAATCAGAAGACATCTAATTTTTACAGTGAAAAGATGTCAATGCACACTATTTTTCAAGTTCAAGTCCACCAATGTTATTCTACTCTCCTGTCTGGTTTGTTTGTCGGACAAAAATGGTCATGATTGGTCAGATAGCCTGTTAATCAAACTCCTGGCAAAGGGTCAATAGAGCAGCCAAGATTAGACAAAGTTCAGAAATAATTGGATCTAAAAAAAATTACTGCAATAATGCCATGTGCTGCATTTTTCCACACATTTCTTTAAATAGATTTTTAATGATATAAGGCCTTTGTGTCATTTGGAGCGACCACTCATCATGTGGTGCGACCAATAATAACAATAACTGTATTCAATTAAAAATAAGTTATCCAATTTCTGTGGCTGAAATACGAATCGCTGCTACAGTAAGCTTAAGTGAATGGTATTTTTAAACATTTTTCGTCAGTTTTATGCAATTTACAGGAAAATAAGTCTGCTAACTACATTTAAGAAGGCAACTTTGAAATTACAGAACAAAAATATGACATCAGTATTTACAAAAACTCAAAGGAAATGCAGATACGTTGTTTCTAAACACTTTAATTACTTAGAACATCTAAATAAAAATGTTAAGGAAATTAATTTTAATATAAATCATGGTCGCACCACATGACATTTCTTTAAGGCTATGGCTGATTCATCCTGATGAAAAAACACTAAAATCACTCAATTTAAAATTTTAATATGAATGTGTGTACACAACATTGTTAATATATATATATAAAAAATATATAAAAATAAATTATTATTAATAATAATAATAATAATAATAATAATAATAATAATAATAATATTATTATTATTATTATTATTATTATTATTATTATTATATGTTGCCTTGCCAACTAAATGAAATAAAATGATTTTTAGTTAACAATAATAACCCTGCTAGATAACAGTCAGATCTTCCTGTCTAAATGACTTTTTTTGGCCAGGATAATCAGCAATGTGGTTCTGTCCCAAATGGCTCCCTCAACGCGAACGTCCAAGCCCTCAGTGTGTCCCATTTCTCATTTCATAATTTAGAAGGGTGCTTATTTGGGACATGGAGCTATGATGAAAGTCAGGTCTGGCTACGCAAGACTAATTTTGCTCAGACAGACGCTGCTAACAGCATCAGGTGTGTGCGCGTGGGTTTTGACGGGACAGATTTCTGACCTCTGATTCTCTCCAGGGTCTTGGCCGCTGACACTCTGACCTGGTTAATGAGCTCCTGTCGGGCCTGTTCAGTCCGCATGGCCTGACAAAACAAGAGAGAGAGAGAGGGGGAAAAAATGAACAAAGACAGACTTCAACGCAAAACAATAAAGCAGATTTTAGCCCAGGTCAGAGCGTCCTGATGAAATTGGGTTAATGGACCAGCTTTTAAAATCTCATCTGTTGCCATGCCAACAGTATCAGCTCTACACTGCTATTGGCTCTGAATTCAGCAAGCATACTATAAACATAGATATTTTACCTGGATGCCCCATTTATAAAACCCTCACCATTAATTTACAACATATCAAAATCTTCACAAATCAATTCACAATTCAATCAGCATGACAACAAGCGCAGTACCTTCTCTTCCCTGCTGATGGCGCTGTGCCTTGCGATTGTCTCCATTCGTCCGCGATACACAGCGCAGTCTCTCTCAATCTCCTCGACTTCCTGGAGGGAAAATGTCACAGCGATCCTGGGCACCGGGACATCCGACCAGAAGATGTAGTGCTGTTTAATGGACAGATGGAACTTAGATGGAAACTCTTGAAAATGGCAATATTCCTGAAGAGGTACTTGAAAAGCCTGACTTACTGAAAGGCAGTGCATCTACGAAATGAGGGTTTAAAGGATTAGTTCACTTTCAGGACAAAAATGCACACACAATGTACCCTGTCGTTCAAGATGTTCATGTCTTTCTTTCTTAAAGTAAAGAAATTATGATTTTTTTGAGGAAAACATTTCAGGGTTTCTTTTCATATAATGGACTTCTAGGGTGCCCTAAGTTTGAACTTCCAAAATGCAGTTTTAAAAGGGCTCTAAACGATCCCAGCCGAAGAAGGGTCTTATATAGCGAAATTAATTATTTTTAAAACAAATTGACAATTTATATACTTTTTCAAATTAAATGCTAGTCTTGTCTCGGCAATAATCTTGTGCATGCATAGTTTGTACAGTATGTCAAAAAACTCCAACTTCAAAAATCGTCCTTCAATGCTGTTTTACCTTTTTTTGTAAAGGGTGTTTATCTTTTTATGTTCACTTTGTAAACGCTGGGTTAAAAAGAGGTATTATATACATTTGAGGTTAAAATGTATCTAAATTGTCAATTTGTTTTGAAAATAACCAATCGTTTTGATTAATAAGACACTTCTTCCTCGGCTGGGATCGTTTAGAGCCCTTCAAAGCCGCATTTAAACTGCATTTTGGAAGTTCAAACTTGGGGGCACCATAGAAGTCTATAATATGGAGAGAAATCCTGTAATGTTTTCCTCAAAAAACTATTTCTTTACAACTGAAGAAAGACAGACATGAACATCTTGGATGACAAGGAGGTGAGTACATTATCTGTAAATTGTTGTTCTGAAAGTGAACTAATCCTTTAATTTTGTCAATAAGGACTTTATATGCAAAATTGATTCAATTTAAAATAACCAAACAAACAAAACATACCTTTTTTGCTTATTTCAGTTAATGTCAGAAAACAATCGAGCTAAGCAAGTAGTAATACTGACCGTGTCATGTAAACATGGCTAAAGACACAAAGAGATAAACCGAACCAACTGAGTCATTTATGCTGGAACCGCTCCGATTGATTCAAACTTGCGATCATTCATTTCAAGCACAAACCAGATCAAATTAAAATCTTTTCGAATTTTGACATCACTTGCAATGATTTCAAAAAGCATGTAGTGATGGGTGAAACTGAGCTTTTCGAAACTCCAAATCAGTTAAACCATTGTGTTGCAAAATGATTCAGTGCTCCAATCGGATCACATATCGCAAATCATTTGATTTAGACCTGGACTTCATATCGTGTATCGTGAATCATTTAATTTAGATCAGAACTTTGCGTATTGCAAATCATTTAATTTAGATTGGAACCGGGTTTGTGAATTATTTTGTGAATTGAATGATTAAAATCAAATGATTTGCGATGCACGATTTGAAGTTCTGAGCAAAATCAAATGATTTGCGCTATGCAAAGTTCTGATCCAAGTCAAATGGTTCACGATCCACCCCGATTGCTGATCTGAAATGATGGTTGGCAAATCATTATTCAGATCGAAACATCAGTGTGTATCGTGAATCAAAAGTTTGGAGGGGGTTCGAAAATCTTTTGCATTAAATTGGAACTTCGGAGCACGGGTTGTGAATCATTTGATTCAGATCAGAACTTCTAAACATGGATTGTGAATCATTTGACTTAGATTGGAACTTCTGAACACAGATCATGAATCATTTGATTTAGATCAGATCTTCAGAGCTTGGATCATGAATCATTTGACTTAGAACGGAACTTCGGAGCGTGAATCACAAATCATTTGATTCAGATCAGGACTTCTGAGCATGGATGACCAATCATTTGATTTAGATCAGAACTTCTGACCCTGGATGATGATCAGAACTTCTACGAATGGATTTTGAATAATTTGACTTGGAGCGTGGATCCTGAATCATTTGATTTAGATCGGAACTTCAGAGTGTGGATCATGAATCATTTGATTTAGATCGGAACTTCAGAGTGTGGATTGTGAATCATTTGATTTTGATCAGGACTTCTGAGCATGGATGACGAATCATTTGATTTAGATCGGAACTTCTGAACAGATATGAATCATTTGATTTAGATCAGGACTTCTGAGCGCGGGTTGTGAATCATTTGACTTAGATCGGAACTTCTGAGCATGGATAACAAATCATTTAATTTAGATCAGAACTTAGGAGCGCGGATTGTGAATAATTTGATTTCGATCGGATGTTTGGAGCGGGTTTATAAATCTTTTACTTTAGATCAGAACTTCTGAGCACGGGTTGTGAATCATTTGATTCACATCAGAACTTCTAAGTGCAGATTGTGAATCATTTGACTTAGATCGGAAATTCGGAGTATGGATCACGAATCATTTGATTTAGATTGGAACTTCTGAGTGCTGGTTGTGAATCATTTAATTTTAATCAGGACTTCTGAGCGCAATGATGAATCATTTGATTCAGATCAAAACTTCTAAGCGCAGATTGTGAATCATTTGACTTATCTCTTTGGAGCTGGGATCACAAATCATTTGCTTTAGATCGGAACTTCGGAATGCAGATTGTGAATCATTTGATTTTGATCAGGACTTCAGAGTGTGGGTGACGAATCATTTGATTCAGATCAGAACTTCTAAGCGCAGATTGTGAAACATTTGACTTAGATTGGAACTTCGGAGTGTGGATCACGAATCATTTGATTTAGATCGGAACTTCTGAGCATGGATAACAAATTTAATTTAGATCGGAACTTAGGAGCTCGGATTGTGAATAATTTGATTTTGATCAGGACTTCGGTGTGCGGATCACAAATCACATGATTTTTAGATCAGAACATCGGAGGTTACATTACAAAGGTCTTTTTCTTCAGATTTTTTTTAAACAATAGAAAACAAACTATTAAGAGAGTACTGTTATAAAAAGAAAAAAAGAAGGTATACACAAATACCTTGTAAATTAACCATTGTTTTACTATAGTAAAAGTGTAGTATATTTTGTAATACTTTGCATGTGCTTCACTTTATTTTTGCCATTTTTTAATAGTATATTTTTATTGATCTATTTCTCTTGTTTTAGAATTTAAAATGCAAGACATTGTTTGATAAGTGAGATCTCTTATTAAAGTCCTTCAAAATGTAAAAAAGTAGTGCTTGAAAAGTCCTTGAAAGTCCTGTAATTTAATTTTGCAGTACGAACCCTGTTGATAATAATAAGAAATGTTTCTTAAATGTCAAATCAGCATACAAGAATGATTTCTGAAGGCTCGTGTGACACTGTAGACTGGAGCAATGATGCTGAAAATTCAGCTTTGCGTCACAGGAATAAATGTTAAAATATATTAAAACAGAAAACATATTTTTAATTTTTTTGTAATTTGAGTTTGTCGCAATATTACCGTTTTTATTGAATCTCTCAGAAAATAAATGCAGCCTTGATAAGCATAAGAGAACTTAAGTGTAGATGAAGACTTTTATATGAAGTGTTTGAGGTGTACCTGTGGGCAGCAGATTTTCAGCAGGTTGATTGTTTTCCCACAGACGTAGACGTCATTGGCAATGTGTTTGAGGAACACAGGCACACAGTCCTCTGCATCCCGCGAAATAAGAGTGTAGCCTTGCATCCAAAAGTTCTTATCTGAGGAAACAGATGTGCTCATTTTTAAAGGGGTTTTGCATAAATGACGCATTGATCTTAAGACTGATGTAACTGCACACCATCAAGATAATCCAAGAAATCCATAATCATGCAGCAGAAAATGAATGGATTTATCTACGCATCTAAACATTCAACAAAAATGAAAGCATGAGATTGAGAAGCTCACCTCTGTAGCTCAGATAATCCTCATTGACCTCGATCATAAACTCTTTATACACGTCACGGAAGACGCCACCGTACACCCAGTCTGAAACAAACCTACACACCCACACACAGATATTTTGTTAGCCATTTAAACAAGGACATACCATACATACCATTTTTATAGAAAGCTACATTATGCTGTGGATTACCAAGGCTGAACTACGCGAATATAAAAAGGTTTTTGCATTAAATATGACCATAGGATTTCTGAGATGCGGAAAACGTCAATGGAATCGCAGAATTGAGTCAAAAAAAAGTAATTTACAGTATGTCACCAGAATTTGCCAATTTGGGATGAATAAATTGAAAAGAAGTCAGTACAAATAAATTAAAAACATGAATAATAAGCCACAAAAAGACATTTAAATATGAATCCTGGATGTTATGTGTGTCTCTGTGTGAATGAAAACTTTCATCATATTATATACAAACAGAAACTGATGGGCTTCACAGCAACCCGTCAAAATAAAAGTTACCGGTTTAAATTGAAGAAACTGTGACAGAAATAGATTACTTAACGTAATGACAGTACTACTACTACTAATACATTTTATTAAAACGTTACTTAAGGACAATTCACCAAAAAAATTCAACAAATTATTTACCAGAAGAAAAAAAAAAGTAAATAGACAACACAGCATTTCTTTAAAAATAAAATAAATAAATAAATTATAAAACCAATTAATTAGATATGCTTTTGATTATTCAAATGTAATAAAACCATTAAAATGGAATCTAGAAATGTAAATGGAAAACACAGAATTTGGTAAAAGCAAAACTGAAAAAAATAAATAAATAAATAAATAAAACTTCTTAAGGACTTAAAATGTAATTTGTTACTGTAACTTGTAATAAATGGCTGTTAAATTGTGTACATTTCATGATTTCTATTTATCAGACATACTTTGATTAACATTTTTTTAATTTAACCATAAAACAGTCTTTAAAAAAATAGAAAAAAAATGGAATCCAGAAAAAAAAAAAAAAAAATAATAATAATAATAATAAAATGGATTTCATAGGGCCCTAGTATTATAATCAAAAATAAACTTAAAGGTCTTCACAGCAACCCGTCAAAATAAAAGTTACCAGTTTAAACAGAAGAAACTGTGACAATGCTATCATTACATTAACCCTTAAACTGTCACGTCCAGTCAGCGGGACGCCTATGTTTACTTCACCATATTACAAATAAATCCTAATCTAATCATGACAAACTATACTGGGCTTTACAGTGCGACCATTTCACTCGCATTTGTGACTAAAAACTACTGCATGTTACAGTAATAGGATTTGTGTTATATCTCTCAAATCCTTTCATAAAGTGTAGAGAGAGCGTAAATAAGAGATTGATTATACAGTGCAGAGAGCTTCGTTGATTATAATGAAACTTTGTGAGATTGTGATAAACTAAGATGAGGGACAGCTTTTAATGATTTTTAAGGGAGTTTGTAAATGAGATATTGATTTAATACAACAGTTAAATAAACAAGAAGTTAATGCTTAGTGACTTACATTGTCTGACTATAACATTATTGCCTGATTTTGCTCTATTTCATCATCAAAACTGGCCTGAAACAAGACACAATAGAGACGCTGCACATCTCCAAACACAGCGGTGTTTGGTTTATGAATGATTTTTAAACTAATCAATGATTCAATTTCCCATTCATAAAGACAGTTACTTGCTTTTTTCCTTAATGTATCAAACAAATTTTATGATTCAGTAATTAAATCAGCAACAGCCGCCACCTAAAGGCAGATTTAGTTTTATTTTTAAAGGATCTTTTCAGTTATTTAAATCATTTAATAGTTCTGTATTCTAAATGTTATATTTAAAACATTAATCTCAACATGAATTTATGAATTTGACTGCACTCATGCTACCTCTGAACCTCATTAAACATATGAAAATACACCTACAAGACACTTCTGTGTTCTTCCGTGCCACCTCTGTAGTACAAATACATTTAGTTAATACTGATTTCATTTGATTGATAACTTCTTATTCGACTTGCTCTGATTTTAAAAAGCTTAAAAATATAATTTTTTAAAAAGCTGAAATAAAAAGATTACATACTTGTAATAAAGCTTCCAAAAAACGCCATTACAAAGGTAAAAACAAAACTCACTGTAAATCACTTTAAGGAGTCAAATATCACCTCGTAATGGGAAGGTGAATTATTTTGATTAGAAATTGACTGTGCTCCTTAATTTTTTAAAGTTAGGAGCACAAGTGCTCCTAAGAAAAAAAGTAAAAGTAGAGCCCTGATTTAACTGTTGCATTAAATCAATATCTCATTTACAAACTCCCTTAAAAATCATTAAAAGCTGTCACTCATCTTAGTTCATCGCAATCTCACAAAGTTCCATTATAATCCACGAAGCTCTCTACTCTGCACAACGAATTATCTTAGATAAGCTCTCTCTACACTTAGTTTATGATAGGATTCCTGAGATATGTTCATGATACACTGAACGTTGCAAAAACTAGTAGAAACATACATGCATAAATATGGCGATCGGGTCAGTCGCAAATGGTGCTCCTAAATATTTTTTCACAGTCACATGCAATAGTTTTGGTCACACTGTAGAGTAGGCTTGTTGCGATAGTTGCGGTTTAGTCACTCGTTCACCGCAGCACCGCCCCCTCCTTCATTTTGATTTTTACAGTAATAAAAATTATTTTGTTCCGTTAGAGAAGAGACAATACAATTAAAAGCGAACGCGGCTGTTCAATGCAGTGTGCCGAACGACAGTCGCATCACAGATCAGATTTAATTTATCACATGAAGAGAGTGAATCCAGCTGACTGATGAGAGAGGAATGAGAAGAACAAGACGATGGCGGAGGAGTTTCAAAACGAAATGCAAAAGCACCCGTTTTAAAAATATTTTGGATTGTGAAAAGCCTATTGAATTCTGCCATTTATGTAAGGTGATAGTGGAATTTTCATACTTATTTGGTTCCACAGTGTTTGCTGATTTTCATTTATTAAAACATCAAGGTGCAAGCTTTTTTATTAGTTTTGCTAATAAACATTCTACGATTCTTATTTATTTGGTTCCACAGTGTTTACTGATTTTCATTTATTAAAACATCAAGGTGCAAGCTTTTTTATTAGTTTTGCTAATAAACATTCTACGATTCTTATTTATTTGGTTCCACAGTGTTTACTGATTTTCATTTATTAAAAAAAATCAAGGTGCAAACTTTTTTATTAGTTTTGCTAATAAACGTTCTACGATTCTTATTTATTTGGTTCCACAGTGTTTGCTGATTTTCATTTATTAAAACATCAAGGTGCAAGCTTTTTTTTATTAGTTTTGCTAATAAACGTTCTACAATTCTTATTTATTTGGTTCCACAGTGTTTACTGATTTTCATTTATTAAAAAATCAAGGTGCAAACTTTTTTATTAGTTTTGCTAATAAACGTTCTACGATTCTTATTTATTTGGTTCCACAGTGTTTGCTGATTTTCATTTATTAAAACATCAAGGTGCAAGCTTTTTTTTTTTATTAGTTTTCCTAATAAACATTCTACGATTCTTATTTATTTGGTTCCACAGTGTTTACTGATTTTCATTTATTAAAAAATCAAGGTGCAAACTTTTTTATTAGTTTTGCTAATAAACGTTCTACGATTCTTATTTATTTGGTTCCACAGTGTTTGCTGATTTTCATTTATTAAAACATCAAGGTGCAAGCTTTTTTTTTTTATTAGTTTTCCTAATAAACATTCTACGATTCTTATTTATTTGGTTCCACAGTGTTTACTGATTTTCAGTCTTGTATACCCATTTAAACTTTGTGTAAGTTATTTGTCATTTTATATTAGGCATGTAACATGGTGTAGGCCAATTTTATTCGTTTTGGTAAATAAAAGTTTGTTATGTTACGTTAATGCCGCTAATTTAAAAGTGAAAGTAAAATGCCATGGCGCTTTTACAAGTTATTTAAAAGCTCGAAATCTGCTCTTTGACGCGCCTAGAGAGAAATGCATCTTTACGGATTTTTTTATTTCATTAAGTAATAATTTAAAGCTTTCTATATATGTCTGTAAGGCATGTATTGTTTTGATAGATCATTTTAAGCTGTTTCCACCCCCAAAAAATGCAAGTGACAGCGCTGGCGCCTCCATGTACGAAGCGGCTTTAGCTTCCACTCTCCGCACAAATGATTGGATGCGCCTAGCGCACATTTATAAGTTTAATGTTTAAACCAACATTGTTTTATATCTATAGATTTTATTTTAGTCAAGTCGCGATGATTTGAGAAGGCAAACTGGTCAAACACACTGAACAGTCTACCGCTGGCCACTGTTCGTTACTTAAAAAAAACATTTATATTTAACGGAAAAAAAAAAATCCAAATTTCCAAATTAACTTAATAAAAAAACTAAACGAAATATAAGCCTAATCACTTTGCCATTATATACAAAACTGAACTGTTTTAATAGCTGAAACAATAGCTAAACGTTCACTTGTCTGTGTTCTGGTCTCTGAAAGCATGCATCGTTTTCTCTCGATTATTGTATTTTCAGAATCATTTGAAGCAGAATTGAAATTGAATTTCCATTAATTGCACAGCCCTAAATGAACAAACAGTTGCTATACACTGAATTGCTGCTAATATGAAAGTGAAAGGAAAACTTAAACGACCCCCCCCCAAACCCCCACGGTGATACCGGTATTACCAGTGGTGTCACACATCGATTAACCGGTGGAAAAATTTCCTCACAGTCACAACCCTACTGTAGAGTCTTGAAAGTGACTACATTTTTAGCAAATTTTCAGTATTGGGTGAACTATTTAATGACATCTGCAACTTTTTCTGCAGATGGCAAGATTATTTCTACAAATTTGTTTTTGGGACTTGACATACAGGGAAAGAGCAGTGTGATGATTATTTATTCACGCTGCACAGGAAAAACAACAGCATATGGGTTTGTTACAACATGAAGGTGAGTAAATAATAAGCAGAGAAGTTGTATTTCGCATTTAAATGCCAGTTAGACAGCACAGTATCTCACTGTGGGATCAGTCACTTGGAAAATATAGGGTGTCAAAAACACTCCGCTCCTAAGTGACCTTCCCGAGTTGAATAATACATAAATAAATAAAAAGCGAAAGGAGAAGATGAGTTTCTCACCGTGTGTACGGCTCACAGCTGCTCTTCAGCAGCGACAGCAGCACCGGATGATTCTCATTACTGCAGTTACTCTGAGCTTCATTATACAGACACGACAGCAGCTTTACACCCTAAACACACACATCACACTGACAATTACACAAACACCACTGCAGACCTGCAGTGGTGTCACACTTGTCTACAACTCTTCCGAGCTCAAAACAATGTCTTCAAACTCAACTTCAAAGCTGATGAAGTATTTGAAGTGTGTGACGAGAGCGTTTCTTACCACTGGGAACGTTGCTCGTCCCACACCTCCGATTCCATCCACGCAACACAGCTCTGACAGATACCTGAGCAACACACACAAGCACACGTACAAAGACAATGATTAACAGCTGCTGAAACTCATTTGAAAGGCTATGTGATCTGTTTATGTTACTTTTCTTCTCCTGATAAAAACAACAACAAACAGGGCTCATAAATAAGCGCTTTTTTTTTTTTATTCATTTATGTTATATTTACATGTATTTTATTGTATTAAAAAAAAATTGTAATATATAACTTTTGTATGTGTATAGTAATATTGTATGTGTGTGTGTGCATATACAGCGGGTAAAATAAGTATTGAACACGTCAACATTTTTCTCAGTAAGTAAATATTATATATACAAAACAAAATATACAAAATACATGTAAATATTTTAAGGAATTATTTTTTATTTACAATTATATTTTTATGAATTATAAATCAAACATTTATAAATTCTAGTAAATAAATTGCATAAAAAAAATGTAAATACAAAATCTTATGTATACATTTATATTTTGTGTGCGTATATATTATATGTATATATTTTACTCTCTCTATATATTTTATATTTATATATTTATAATAGATTTTATATTAATATATTTTTTTTCAATATCCCATTTTAAAATTATTCTTTTTTTAAACATCATTTGTATATTCATATTTAGTTTATATGCACACAATCACAAAAAATAAAAAATATAAACAAAAAATTCCATTTATGGAATTTATTTAACCATTTTATGGAAATGGTATTTCAAAAATACCATTAATTTATTTTACATTTATAATTTTAAATATTGTAAAATAACTTAAATGAATTCTATTGTCCATCCCACTAACCACATTTTTTTAAACATTTAAATTAATACTTTTCAAAATTATGTAAAATATATGTAGTAATATAAAAGTTGTTATAAATAACATTGCATATATTCATATTTTGCGTGTGCGTGTATATCTATCTATCTATCTATCTGTATACATACAACAAAAATACATGTTCATTTTTTAATTAATTCATTTTATTTTACATATAAAATATTTTAGAAATATAAGTTACATATAAAATTAACACTTCAATATCCAATTTTAAAAATATATTTTTCAAAAATATAATTTGTACATTCATATTGTTTATGTGCACACAAACACAAAAAATATATAAACAAATTCCACATGCAAATATTTTATATATTAATTTCATATTTACATTTATAATTTTAAATATTATAAAATAAAAATAACATTTTCCATCCTACTTGAAAAATATAATATTTAATATAAATTCTTATGTATACATTTATATTTTGTGTAAGCGTTATATATATATATATATATATATATATATATATATATATATATATATATATATATATATATATATATATATATATACACATATACACACACACACACACACGCATATTTTATGTATATATTTAAAGCATAATTATTTCAATTAATACTCTTCAATATTCAATTTTAAAAATATAATAATTTTGCTAAAGTGTACACTGTATAGTCACATTTTGTTTATATACCCAAACACAAAATAAAATATATAAACATTTAAAAAGTTACACATGTAAATATTTTATAAATGAATTTCATATTTATCATTTTGAATATAAATATTTAATATTCTTAAAATGTAACATTTTTAACAACATTTTATGTACACATATGCAACAAAATATATATACACACAAGTAGTATACTAATATTTAAATTAAGAAATAATTTCATGTCTACAATATATGTTGAAAAATATAAGTTAAATAAACCATATAATTTTTATATAATGATATCTTGTGTAATTATATACAGACGTATATTTGTATTTTACGAATATAAAGTATAATGTTCATATTTAAATGAACACTTTTCAATACTCCATTTTAAAAATACAATTAATGTTAAATATTATGTTGTGCATATTCCTTTTTTGTGTGTGTGTGTGCAAAATATAAAACATATAAACAAAAAAATGACATGTATTTTCTGAATTGACTTCATAATTTAAAATATATTTTATATTATAAAAACATAATACATATTTAGTTTTTTTATTTTACATTTTATGTACAAGTTATATTAAACAATATGCGTGTATATGTAATGCAGTATTTAAAAAAATATATATTTATAGTGTATAATTATATATTTTGCATTTTAAATTTTGCATTGTAAATATTTGCATGTTTACATTCTTAAAATAAAAAAATAAAGAGCAAAAAAACCCTGTCATCCATCATATGGCCCATTTAAAACCACAGCTGTGTGCACTGCTTGTGATTGTGACTTGTGTGAAGATTTACCTGAGCTGACGCCCCAATTTGCGGAAATGACAAGCTATAGTTAGGAGACTAAGAGATGCTGGCGTGCTCAACACACACGCTCTGTAGTAATGCAGGTACCGCCGCAGCCCACCTGTGAATGCCTGAAACACACACACACACACACACACACACACACACACACACACACACCACACACACACACACACACACACACACACACACACACACACACACACACACACACACACAAAAGCATCTGTGTAACTTCTTGTCATAGGAAAAAAAATATACAAGATGTGTCCTACATCAGTCCTAAAGCACAGCATGTGTCACCTGGAAGACGAGTCCCTTCTGACTCGTGCTGCTCAGGGAGAATCGGCTGAGACGCAGGTAATGTGTGCCATACTGCGCCAGCTCACCCAACAGACGAGACACACTCTCAGAGGACGTCCCAGACACACAAATATCTGGACGAACATCAAACTGCACACAAGCCTTGAGTGGGGAAATAAATCATAAGAGAAAGTCACATTATGAAAGTTCTTTTTTTTATTGTAACTTATTTAAAAAAAAACTAAACTTTCATATATTCTAGATTCATTACATGTAAAGTAAAACATTTCAAAAGCTTTTTCGGTTTAATTTTGATGATTAGAGTGTACAGCTCATGAAAGTCAAAAATCCAGTATCTCAAAATATTAGAATATTTGCATTTGCGTTTCATTAAAATGACCGTCCCTACAGTATAAATTCCGGGTATCTCTTGTTCTTTGAAAGCACACTAATGGGGAAGACTGCTGACTTGGCAATGGTCCAGGAGACAATCATTGAATGGGGTGTTTACAGAGTGATGTATCAAAGCATATTAAAATGCAAAGTTGACTGGAAGGAAGAAACTGGGTAGGCAAAGGTGCACAAGCAACAGGGATGACCACAAGCTTGAGAATACTGTCAAGTAAAGCCCATTCAAACACTTGGGAGAACTTCACAAGGAGTAGAATGAAGCCAGAGTCAGCGCATCAAGAGTCACCACACTCAGACGTCTTCAGGAAAAGGACTACCAAGCCCCTTCTGAAACAGAAACAATGTCAGAAGCATCTTACCTGGGCTAAGGAGAAAAACAACTGGACTGTTGCTCAGTGCTCCAAAGTCCTCTTTTCAGATAAAAGTACATTTCGCATTTCATGATGAAATCATGGTCCCAGAGTCTGAAGGAAGACTGGAGAGGCAAAGAATCCAAGCTGCTTGAAGTCTCTGAAGTCAGTGATGATTTGGGGTGCTGTGACGTCTGCTGGTGTTGGTCCATTTGTGTTTTATCAAGTGCAAAGTCAATGCAGCCATCTACCAGGAGATTTTGGAGCACTTTATGCTTCCATCTGCTTACAAGCTTCATAGAGATGCTGATTTCCTTTTCCAGCAGGACATTAGCACCTGCCCACAGTGAAACAACCACTTGCAAGTGGTTTGCTGACCATAATATTACTGTGCTTTATTGGCCAGCAAACATGCCTGACCTGAACCCCATTAAGAATCTAGGGGATATTTTCAAGAAAATCAGTGTGTCATTGGCTGATCACTTCACTGATGCTTTCATTTGTGCTAGGAGCAAGTCATTTGTTGTAATATGTGCTGCCGACCAAGTATTGAGTGCATAAATGAACATACTTTAAAGAACTTGCACTTTTCTGTTTAGCAAATACATTTATTTGATTGATCTTAGGAAATATTCTAATATTTTGAGATACTTTCATGAGCTATAAGCTCTAATCATCAAAATTAAATTAAAAAAACATTTTGAAATATTTTACTTTACATGTAATGAATCTAGAATATATAAACGTTTTTTTTAAGTTACAATAAAAAAAAAAAAAAAAAACTTTTTCACAATATTCAAATTTTTTTGAACTGCACCTGTGTATGTGTGTGTATTTGATCTTTTGGACACGCACCCGAAGCGCAAAGTGTAATTTTCTTGTCTGTTTTGGAGCGTGCAGCATGGGAACAGCATCTTTTGCATGGATTATTGTGATTTAACGTTTGTTTTTTTTTTTAAACGTCCCACAATTTAGCAACAGTAAAAAATGCATTTTGAAACGATCACAGCTTGACATTAAGTTTGGGTTTTATGGAGGAATGAATGTGCACCGCTGTGAAAGTAAAGAAGTTGAAAGAATAGTTTTACCTCATAACTTCTTTTTTGTGATCCTTGGAAGTCAACATCGAAATCAAACAATAAAATTGGCTTAATATCACAGCCAGTCCTAAAGTATGTAAGCATACGTCTGATTGTTTAGTTCTGTCCTCTATCATCACAGTTAAAAAGGGCTTTAATATTGTGTGCTCGGCACGCTCCTCTGTGTGTTTGCGAACAGCAAAAATGCATCAGACAAATGACCTAATATTATTGCATATAAAAACAGGCTGATGTCTTTGGGGAGATAGAATTTGCTAGATAATGTGTATATATAGCAATAATAAATGTATGTGCATTTTCTTAATTTCTCCAGCAGAACGGTTAACGTCAGAGCTTATCAATAATCCAGTCTTGCATAATTTAGCATCGGGTTTTGGTACCCATCCCTTGCTTGTAGTAATTTAATGTGTATATACTGTATTTTAATGCACTGAATCACTAAAGAATTCGCAATTCATCCGATTCTTAGTGTTTTAGATCAATTACTGGCTGAAATCAACGATTCACGATTCAAAATCCATATTTCAAGATCGATGCATATGCATCGTCAGGTTTTGTAATCAATGCATCGAGAAAATGAGTGAATCGTTACAACCCTAGTTGTTGCACATTACAAATGTGTTTTCTTGATTTTTAACTCTGCTACCTCGTTGAGAGGAAATGTGCCAGAGGAGACCCCGATCAGCACATTGAGCACGTCTTTGACCAGTTGACTCTGGCAGTCCAGCGGCAGCGGCAGGAGTGGTGATGGTGTCTGTGTGGACAGAATGTTCCTCATTTCTCCCTCCCACAGTCGGTACAGCTGATCAAACGCCTCTCTGCCAGCCTCTGTCAGGTACGGGGGTTCCTTCTGACCCGGCGGGCTGAGAGGGAGAGAAAGAGAGAGGATGACAAATGTGGACCATTTTCAAATTTCTTTGAAACAAGTTGGCAGGGGTGAACTGAATGCATCGATTTGGAATTTTTTAAAGGGATAGTTCTGCCAAAACTGAAATTTCTGTCATAACTTTCATTTAGTTACAAACCTGTATGACTTTCTTTCCAATGTGAAATACAATAAGCACTGCTGTTCAAAAGTTTGGTATCAGTAAAATTCTAAATGTTTTTTAAAAGAAGTTTCTTATGCACAAGGCTGCGTTTATTTGATTAAAAATACAGAAAAATAATACTATTGTGAAATTTTATTAAAATGTAAAATAACATTTTACTACATTAATATATCGTCGCTGTCGGGCGGAAACCTCGTATGTCCAAATTTTGTAAATTTCATATTTTTTCACAAATCGATGCTATTGGTCAGTGCCCACGTGGATCTGTAATTTTTACAAATTATTAACCAATCTAAAGTGTTGAAAATAGCTTGAGAGCAAATCTCTTAACTCATTTGAACACTTCAACTGTCTGAGAAGAGCTCGTATCTCCACCTTTTCTTCACTCCGCTGGAGCGTCGGGGCATATGTCCCCTTCCATCTTCTTGTCACAAAGCACCGGCAAAAATAATTAGCATTGAATGTGTCGGTGGAAACAGTAAGGAGATATTTGAATGATCCATTAATAAACTAGTGTATTCTGAGATAATGTCGCAAAGACCCTGACTCGCAATCTTCTTTGGACGCAACTTTTGAAGGAAAGCATCTTTCCGGATTACATAATGAAAGCGTTTTTTTCTGATTTGTTTTATTTCGTTAAGTAATAATTTAAAGCTTTCTATTTATTTATTTATTTATTTATTTATTTATTTGTCATGTTTGTGAGGCATGTAGCCTATTCGCTGAAAAATGTGATCGCGCTGACTCCTCATGTCCTGCAAAACGATTTCAGCTTCTCCTCTTCAAAAACAATATTCACATAATAGCGCACATTTATCTAGGTTTAATGTTTAAACTAAAATTGTTCTATAGCTACTTTAACTGTTTTAGATCTATAGATTTTATTTTATGCAGGTCGTAATGATTTAAAAGGCAAAAGTCTTCAGCTGGCCGCTGTTCGTAAAAAAAACAAACAAACAAACAAACTGATATTTAACGAACAAAAAAATGCTCCAAAAGTTTTTCTAAATTAACTTAAGAAAACGAAACGAAATATAACCACTTTGGCATTACATACAAAACATAACTATGTTAATAGCTGAAACAGTAGTATAAGCTGTTCTGGAAGAATTAAGGGGAAAAAAGACGGACTCAGTTTTTTTGTATTGCATCATAGCTCTTAAACCTTTAAAATAGAGTTTAGGAAGATGTATGTAACCACAGTCGTTAGCTTTGGTTAACTATTAAAGCCTTTTCTCTTGTCAAAAGGCTCAATGCGACCGCAGACTTTGTTTGCCTGCAGATTAATTTCCGCCTATTAGACAGTTTATCGCTTTATTTTGGTATTGCATCACTCATAGCTCTAACATTTAAAATAGAGTTTAGGAAAATGTACGTAACCACAGTCGTTAGCTTCGGTTATCTATTGAAGCCTTTTCTCGTGTCAAAAGGCTCAATGCAACCGCAGACTTTGATGAACACTGCTGGCAGCAGCGAAGTCTGTGTCTGTGCCATTCTTATCAATGACGGCGTAATCTCGTATCTCCCTGCTCCCAAGTCATAAAACCTCGTATCTCCGATAAAACATGATTTTGGGGAAATGTTTTCTTAATGTTGGTACACAACAGTGTATGATAGCAATATATGGTATAATACCAACTTTAACGATAAAATATTTAATAACTCAAAAAATAAGCAGTTTTTTTCATTTCCTGAAAAATGACGGTTTTGGAGATACGAGGATTCCGCCCGACAGCGACGATATGTTAAAATCCAATTTATTCCTGTGATCAAAGCTGAATTTTCAGCATCATTACTACAGTCTTCAGTGTCACATGATCCTTCAGAAATCAGAAGGAATGGAGTAATGGCTGATGAAATTCCATAGGAATAAATTATATTTTAAAGTATATTAGCATAGAAACCATTATTTTTTATTGTAATAACATTTTGCAATATTTCATTTTGTTTCTGTATTTTTTATCAAATAAACACAGCCTTGATGAGCATAAGAGACTTCTTTAATAACATTACAAGTATATATAATGGAAGTCAATGTGAACCAAAGCTTAGACTACCAATATTCTTCAAAATCAATCTTTTTTTTTACTTCAGTTTCAGTTACATTACAACATAAAATATTGCCAAATTACCTCAAATAAATGTAATTATATTTTTTGCTTTGTGAAGCTTTGTGTTATTTTAGTATCATTATTTTTTTTTCATCATTTTTTTAAGTGATTAAATTTTTATTTCAGTTTTAATTTTAGTAACATTAGAATATAGAACATTGCCAAATTACCTAAAAAAAGTAATTAAAATATTTGTTTTGTGAAGCAATTTGGACACCTGTGTTATTTTAGTATCATTAAGACACCATTACAGTTTTATTAATATTTTGGATTTTATTTTTTCCATTTTATGTTTTTGTCATTTTAGTCATTTTTTTATTTAATTATTATTATTTTTTAATAAATTAATAATTTTTTAATTTCAGTTTTAGTTACATTAAAACATAAAATATTGCCAAATAACCTAAAATAAATGTAATTTATTTTTTTGTCAGAGCTTTATTAATTGTGTCGTAATTTTTGTTTTTTCTCTTTAATTGTTTTTTTAAATTTTCAGTTCAGTTTTAGTTACACCAGAACAGAAAATATTGCTAAATTACCTAAAATAAAAGTAATTATATTTTTTTGCTTTGTGAAGCAATTTGGATACCTGTGTTATTTTAGTATCATTATTTTTTTTTAATCAATAAATTTTTTTTAAATAGATTTTTTTTTTATTTCAGTTTTAGTAACATTAGAATATAGAATAATTAAATAAATAAATGAATAAATACATTCAACTAAATATTTGTTTTGTGAAGCAAATTTGAACACCTGTGTTATTTTTTTTTTCCATTTCTATTTTAGTTTAAGTCAGAGTTTTATTAATTTTGTTGTACTTTTTTCATTCTTTCTTTTTTCTTATTAATTATTTTTATTTATTTCAGTTTGTTACATTAGAACATAATATACTGCCATTGCAATTAGCTGACAAAGTTTTTATATTTTATTTGACTTCAGTTAAGGATTATTTTATTTAAAAAAAATAATAATAATAAATAATAAAAAAAATCAGGTTTTAATTTTAGTTTCAGTTAGTTTCAAACTACATTGGGCACAAATTATTGTTCCTGAACTAGTTGTAAAATGACAATGAGTCTTTTTTTTATTTTTTATTATAATATTTTTTTTAAATCATTATTTTAAAATTAAAATTGGGTCAATTGAGCCTATCGTTTTGGCACAGATTTCAAAGAATACTAAGTCACAGCAGATATTTTCAGCCCTACTAGCCTCGACTTGCTCTCTTACCAGCCGATGTTCTCCCAACAGCGTCGTCTTCCGGGCACGAACGTCCGCAGGGCCTCCCACACGTCGATCTCAGGGCTGGGACTGGCCTCGGATTGGGAATCTGGAGTCAGATTAGAGGCGGACTGGAAGCCCTCATCATCAGACTGATCCAGACAAAGAGGAACCTGCAAAAACAAAAGCATATGAAAAATAAGCTACCAGGTATGACAGTTCTCAGGAGAAAACACTAGTGCTAGATGAACTTAGTATCTCCACCCGTATACTGAGTCCAGTAAGGTCTGCGTTGCTTGGAACAGGGGGCAGGTCCAGTCGGACATCCATATCTGCTGTTCTGGAGTGCTGTAAGGCGCCAAACAGTGACAGTCGGGTCTCTCTCTCAAACCTCTCCTCGGTATCCGGTCTGCGTCCCGGTCCGAGCAGCCCAGTGCCAGGCGGAGCGTCCATGATGCTTAGGGTCCTGCAGACACTCCCAAACGCACCCCATTCCTCACTGCAAATCAAAGACCATGCCCTCTCCTCCAGCCTCTGCATGTCCTGGCTCAGGTAGCCACCTAACGGGGTTCTGCGCTGAACGGGACGTTCCCTACGCATATAATCGCGACTGAACGACAGAGGAGGTGGTGCCACGGACCCGGCCAGCTGCACCAGGAGCTCAAGGACGGACTCGAGTTCGGAGAGTCCCGAAGAGCCTGCTTCATCCCGTAGCTGACCCAGGAGTTCCTCCAACCTCTCCGCTTCCTCACTGCAACCAGATATGCGCAGGTCGAAGGAGATCATCAGTATTTTATTACGGGCCGGTGTGTTTGCCAGGGCGTTCGGAGGGGGTTTGGTCGACCCGTCTTGGAAAAGTCCAGAGAGGAGCGTGCCATAAGCACGCCTGCGCAGGCTCCGTCGCGCAGACTCCCGCGACGCTGCGCCCAGAGCGCGGCGTTTCCATGATAAACCGGAAAGGCTGCAGTCGCAGAGGGCACCCAGGAGCCCTGTGATGCTGCCGCTGTTGCCTTGGCAACCAGACATCTTAGCAAGAGCGTGTGATCATAATGCAGTGGGACCTGCATAAAAAAAAAAAAACAACTATTATGTCACGAAAACATGATTCAGACAATGTTAAATTGCTTGAGAATATACACAGTATCAACTGTCCTTGCACAAATAAATAGTGTCTATAAATAATACTCTCTGTATTTTCTATATAAAAAACTAAATGTAACTGTATTTAAACAAGTTTACAAGTTTTCGAACATTAAGATTTTTAATGCTTTTTAAAGTCTCTTCTGCTTACCAAGCCTGCATTTATTTGATCCAGCAAAAGTACAGCAAAAATGGTAACATGTAAAAATATTTTTTTTCTGCTGTTGGAATATGTTTTAAAATGTAATCTATTTCTGTGATTCCAAAGCTGAATTTTTAGCACCATTTACTCCAGTCTTCAGTGTCACATGAACCTTCAGAAATCATTCTAATATTTTGATTTGCTGCCCAAAAAACATTTATTATTATTATGCTGAAAACAGCAGAACAAATTTTTTTTCAGGATTCTTTGATGAATATTAAATTCAGAAGAACAGCATTTACCTGATTTTTTTAACATTATAAAAGTCTTTATCATCACTTTTGATCCATTTAAAGCATCATTGCTAAATAAAAGTATTAATTTCTATCATTTTCTATCAATGCTGACCTTTGGAGCTTTCTATTCACTAAAAAAATCCTGAAAAAAAAGTGCTCAACTGTTTTAAATATTTATAATAACAGTAAATGTTTTTTGAGCAGCAAATCATATTAGAATGATTTCTGAAGGACCATGTGACTGAAATTAATTTATTTAGTAACAATTTACACAAGTGTAAAAATAAAAACAGCAAGAATAAAAAAAAGACAAATACAGCAATAATAATAAACAAGAAATCAAAACAAAAAGTTTTTAAATAAACACAGAAATAACTATATACAGAGGGGTACTAAAAAACAAATACGCATCTCTAATTATAAAACAAATAGGAGTCCTTAAAAAGAATAAAATTTCAAGGCTTTACAACAATGCATAGTATTTTTGGCCTTAGCATTAGCATTTAGCATTTCTTTACACCCTCCAATGCTTTAAAATACTGACAAAGCTCAAACTTAAAATGCACAAAATTAGTTTTACTTTTTACCCATCGACATTTATGAATGTGATATTTCCCAAACATAATGAATAAATTAGGAAAAAAAAAAAAAGAAGCAAAATTTCTTCTCTAAAGGCTTATCATAAAAAACTTAAATATTTTTGCCTTCCAGTTGTAATGTCAATTCCAGAAATCTAGCTTAAATGATGCTGAAAATTTAGCTTTAAAATAACAGGAATAAACTACATTTTAAAACATATTCAAATAGAAAGCAGGGACTTCAAATAGTACAAAATATTTAACAATATTACTGCTTTTGCTGCATTTTGGATCAAATAAATGGAGGCTTGGTGAGCAAAAAAGACTTCAAAAATCTTATTGTTCAAAAACTTTTGACTGGTACGAAATATCTAAAATTATTATATTATATTACCATCTTATATTTACTTAACTTATATGTTATCAATGTCTGCTATCAATGAATGCAGCATACATGACCCAAACCCAACGCCACAACAAACAGATAGCATATATTCTTATATATACACGAATATTTAAAGTTTATAACACTCATAAATGCTACATTTAGTAAACAAACACATACTATTCGCCGTATTTAAGACTGAAGGCAGTAAACAAACGCAGTCACTCTCACATTTAAGAGTCTAAACTCATTTACTCACGTTGGAATTCGAGCGTAAACTGTCCGAGCTGCAAACGTTTATTCCGCATTAGTGAATAAATATTATTTGTGATATAAAAAATAAACATTCGGAGTGAACAAACACACACAAGCTAACCTTCCTTAACCGCCGCGCTGCACACTAAAGTCCCGCCCTCTCTGTACTCTCATTGGATGAAACGTAAGCGCTCGCACATTCATTGGCTAATCGAGACACACGTGCCCGCTCTCTCAGTCATTTCATTGGATCAACTTTGACATTCGCAGGCTGACACATTTCCGGATGCTAAGAGCGTCCACTAGCGGCGTCGCGGCGAATATTATTTATGCTTTTTTCTTTTCTCATACAGGGACAAGTAGTCCACAAATGTATAAATGTATGTTTAATTTTTTTTGTATGTGATACTCATTCTTTAACTATTAATATTTTATCACTACATTCCCTCAAGGTGACTCCAGATATACTTACATAGCCTACTGGAGTTTATGTTTCTAGATAAAACTTTTGAGTACACTAAATTTTTGATTCACCCCATAGGCTACAAGTCAAGCCATTAATTATTTATGAATCTTGTAGTGTTGTTTTGGTTAATGGCTCTGAATGCATTAGTAATAATACAGTTAAATGAACTTTTACATTTACATGCAGATGCAGTTGGTCTCCTGTCTGGTTCATTTCGCCCAAAGGGCAAAGCAGAGCAAGGAGTGAACTTTCTAACAAGCTGGAGAAGAGTAGATGTCCCTGAACGCGAGGAACAACAACCCCATTCAGGTTCGAACTCTCCCTCTGGCTCCTGTGAGATATGCAGATGCTTTGAACATGTCCACAAGCTACATCTGTTTTGTGGTCAAGCACTACATTATTAATCATGACAATTCTTTTTTTTTCCGCTTTCTGAGCTTTTCTTGCACCGAAGCCGAGGGAGAATCCTTGAGTGTGTGCGGGTGTCTCCCTTTAAGGTAAAGCAGAAGAAATCTCATTAATATCTGAGGGTGAGACACCACTGCAGGTGAATACAAACACAAACACCTGCCAGAGTGGGCTTTCCTTGAGTGATGGCTCTCACAGCGAGAATGAAAGGGCCCGATCTTCTTATTTTCCCAGCATGTGGAAAATCTGAGCTGTTTTTTTGAGGCTGAGGCCCGGTTGCATGGAATCGTGACTAAGTTAATTCAGCGCCCATGCAGGGGGGCCGCACAGTCTGATCGGATTAATTCGGTTATAGAATCATGGGTAGCAGAAGCTCTTATGAAAGAGAGTGTCTCACACATCCGGACTGGCTCTTCCCTGTGTTTAACTAGGAAAAAGGGACTCAATATAATGCCTATTACTGAGAGTTCATACATTTACATAAGTCAAGAGGTATAAAAGGTGAAGGGTTTATATTTAAACTGTCTCCATCTCATCTGAAATCTAATAAGAGAGAGGTGTGAGTACATTTGTGTCTGCGATGTAAGTCGTGAGGAGACTTTTGATGGTCTGATTGAAATATTTTAGCTTGGTATCAACTCTTTAGGTCCTTTTTTGGTGAACACAGGACTTCAAGACTTATACCTCCATTGCTCCTTGTCACAAAATGCTTTTTCAGTGATGTTTTTATTTTTTGCATATGTAATTTTTTTTAATTTTAAAAACATAGGTTACCCCAAAATTTAAATTCAGTCATTATTTATACACCCAGGAGTATTTTATTATTATTATTATTATTGAGCACAAAATAAGAAATTTTAAAGAATGTTGGTAACCACACAGTTGATGATACAGAAAAAAAAAATACCATGGAAGTGAATGGCTGCTGTCAAGAGTGTTGGGAAGGTTACTTTATTAAAGTAATTAACATTACTATAAACTATAACATTACTATAAATAATAACATTTGATTACTTTTTAGGTTACAAATTACCTATTTAAAATGTAATATGTGTAACTATTTCATTTACTTTATTGAAGTAATGTAACTGATTACATTTGATTACATTTTAGGTGATAGATTACAAGTTACCCTATTTAAATTTTAATAAGTAGTGTAACTATTTCAGTTACTATATTAAAGTAATGTAACCGATTACATTTGATTACTTTTTAAGTTACAGGTTACAAGTTACTCTATTTAAAATGTATTAAAGCAATGTACCTTATTACATTTGATTACTTTTTAGGTTACAAATTACTCTATTTAAAATGTAATATGTAGTGTATTTCATTTACTTTATTGAAGTAATGTAACCGATTACATTTGATTAGGTTACAGATTATAAGTTACCCTTTTTAAAATGTAATATTACATTTGATTACTATTTAAGTTACAGATTACAAATTATTACCCTATTTAAAATGTAATATGTAGTGTAACTATGTAATTTACTTTATTTATTTTTATTTATTTATCAAGTTACTCTATTTAAAATGTATTAAAGTAATGTACCTTATTACATTTGATTACTTTTCAAGTTACAGATTAAAAGTTACCCTATTTAAAATGTAAGAAGTAGTGTAAATATTTCATTTACTTTATTGAAGTAATGTAACCAATTACATTTGATTACAAGATTAAAAGTTGGCCTATTTAAAATGTAATAAGTAGTGTAACTATTTAAATTATTATATTAAATGTAACTGATTACATTTTATTACTTTTAAGGTTACAGATTACAAGTTACCCTATTTAAAATGTAAAAAGTAGTGTAACTATTTCAATTACTTTATTAAAGTAATGTAACTGATTAAAATGTATTACTTTTTAGGTTATGGATTACAAGTTACCATATTTGAAATGTATTAAAGTATCGTAACTGATTACATTTGATTACTTTTTAGGTTACAGATTACAAATTACCCTATTTAAAATGTAATATGTAGTGTAACTATTTCAATTACTTTATTAAAGTAATGTAACTGATTAAAATTGATTACTTTTTAGGTTATGGATTACAAGTTACCATATTTGAAATGTATTAAAGTATCGTAACGGATTACATTTGATTACTTTTTAGGTTACAGATTACAAATTACCCTATTTAAAATGTAATATGTAGTGTAACTATTTCAATTACTTTATTAAAGTAATGTAACTGATTAAAATGTATTACTTTTTAGGTTATGGATTACAAGTTACCATATTTGAAATGTATTAAAGTATCGTAACGGATTACATTTGATTACTTTTTAGGTTACAGATTACAAATTACCCTATTTAAAATGTAATATGTAGTGTAACTATTTCAATTACTTTATTAAAGTAATGTAACTGATTAAAATTGATTACTTTTTAGGTTATGGATTACAAGTTACCATATTTAAAATGTATTAAAGTATCGTAACGGATTACATTTGATTACTTTTTAGGTTACAGATTACAAATTACCCTATTTAAAATGTAATATGTAGTGTAACTATTTCAATTACTTTATTAAAGCAATGTAACTGATTAAAATTGATTACTTTTTAGGTTACGGATTACAAGTTACCATATTTAAAATGTATTAAAGTATCGTAACTGATTACATTTGATTATTTTTTAGGATACAGATTAAAAGTTACCCTATTTAAAATGTAATAAGTAGTGTACATATTTCATTTACTTTATTAATGTAATGTAACTGATTACTTTTCTAAATTTCTAACTAATGTTTTCAACTGTTAATCATTTTCAAACATTTAAACCAGGCAGGGTTAGCCTTTTACTTTTTAAACATTTTTATGCTGTGCCTGAAATAATCTTCCTTCGTTTTCAGCCACAAAGCAACCAAAAGTCATTCATTTTCAAAGAAAGTTGCTGATTTAGAGGACTGTGACCACTTTATGCAAATCTAGATTTTTCTATCTTTTGTTTTTGATGTTAAAGTCTGTGCATCCTATCAAACTTGCTTATTAGAAGCTAATTAAATCAAGCAGATGTTCAGGTTATGTAGCACACCTTCATCTTTAAAAAACATGACCAAAACTACGCAAAAATAGGATAAAGATGAGAGCATGAGATCATAAATATATATTTAATGTAACTTCTATATCTTACTTTAACATTTCATTTACTGAAAACGATTTTACTTAAGAATAAGGAAGTTAAGGGAGTTAAACCGTTCTGAAAGTAGTTCTGTATTGTGTCCTCACCTGATATAAAAGACAAAATCTCCTTCTCGAAACTTCTTCCTGATGCTCCGCTCTCCTTTAAAGACTGTGCTGACACCAAAATGACAGTGAAACCATGTAAATCTCATCATTAAAGGTCACATATAATGTCTTTACAGCACCTGATTCATTAGAGACCCTCCAGATCAGAAGCCAGAAAAGAGGCGAAACCCAAGACTTGAGAAATGGACGTGTATATTTATTCATATAAGGATCAGACGGCATGTTGGACCTGTGGCGGCACAGTTCACACATACGACATCAGTCCTCCGAGAGTCCAGAAAGAGCACTCGCTGTCCTCCGCAATCCCACAACACTTTGCTCTCGGCACATTCACAAGTGAAAGGGAAAAAAACAAACAAAAAAAAACATGTCGACAACAACAAACAAGTTTTCTCAGAGCATAACGCACAGGAGAACAGTGTAGACAGATTTGCATTTTAATACAAAGGCATATATTTTCTTTAGGACATAAAATATTAACTGCACAGCAGTAAGAAAAGGTCGTGTACAGATTGTTTGCTCATACACACCATTGAAACACAATTTCGGGTCGGTACAATAATAAAAACATTTGTGCTAATCAATAATTCGTTTTGCATAAAGACCAAACGTAATGGCAGCTGTCCAGAGGGAACGTTTCTGACATTCTCCTCCACACATTTGTTCAGCTCGAGCATTTTTCCCAATGCAGTAAAACTCCTAAAAAGCACACACTCACCACAAACACCCAAAAGGATATTAAAAACGGCGCTTTTGCTCTATACATACAGCATGTTCAAATATATTGGCATATTCTGGCTACAGCACACCTCTGAATACTGCACTTACTGATGTCTAACACCACACTTCACGTACGCCACGACCTCTGACCTCTACACGCCCCACGACGACTGAAACCCCACCCACCCCAACAGCTTCAACACCGCACCAGCACATTTAACACTTTTTAAGGCACGTTTTGGCTACAGAAAGGCGTTAAAAGAAGCGTTTTACACTCGACTACGGAGACTTGCATCTGTGTTTGTGCTTTAAAGTGACAGTTCATCCTAAAAAATGAATTATTTACTCACCATCCTGTCGTTCCAAACCTGTACGCTTTTGTTTTTCCTGTGGTTTTTGATCGTTTTGTCTTTTTATGGCAGGAAACGTCTGAAGATTCTTCAGAAATGTCCTTCTTTTAATTTTTTAGGGCTGGACATTGAGACAAATTTCACAATTCTATTTGATTCACAAGCTTGCTATCAGTTAAATGTTTTGAACATCAAGCCTGCGTTTATTTGATCCAAAAAATACAGCAAAAGCAGTAAAATTGTGAAATATTTTTACTATTTAAAATAACTGTTTTCTGTATGAATATATTTTAAAATGTAATTTATTTCTGTGATCAAAGGTAAATTTCAGCATCACATGATCCTTCAGATATCGTTCTAATATGGTTACTTGCTGTTCAAGAAAGTTTTTTATGTTTATTATTATTATCAATATTTAAAACATTTTTTTCAGGATTCTTTGGTGAATAGGAAGATCCAAAGATCAGCATTTATCTAAAAATAAAAAGCTTTTGTAACACACTATACCAGTCAAAAGCATGGTGTCAGTATTTTATTTTTATAGAAATAAATATTTGATTTAGCAAGGATGCTTTAAATTGATCAAAAGTGATGATAAAGGCATTTAAAATGTTACAAAAGATTTAAATTTTCAGATAAATTCTGTTCTTCTGAACTTTCTATTCATCAAAAGAACCCTGTAAAAATTCTACTCAGCTGTTTTCAACATAGTAATAATAATAAATGTTTTTTTTTTGAGCAGCAAATCAGAATATTAGAATGATTTCTGAAGGATCATGTGGCTGGAGTAATGATGCTAAAAATTCAGCTTTGAATTCACAGGAATAAATTTCATTTTTTAAATACATTTAAATAGAGTAGTTATTTAAAATAGTAAAAATCTTATAAAAAATTACTGTTTTGCTGCAGTTTGGATCAAATAAATGCAGGCTTGGTGAGCAGAAGAGACTTTAAGAGTTGTAACTGTCAAATTTTCTCAATACATTTTTTTCTACTAATGCTGTAGAGTAACCTGTTGGTTCATTATATAATATAAAAGGTTAAATTTGACAAATGACTTGTATACAAACATTTAAATTGCACATCATAGGTTTTTATGGTATTTACATAATTCCAGTTTGTTTTTTGAAATACAAACATTTATCATTGCCGTGGGTTGAAGCGACACCAATAATGTAATATTTTGCCCCTGGAATGCAAATTTGACCTGGGGAACCCTGTCAAAAAAAACCCCGAAATGCGATTTTTTTTTTTTTTTTACAGAGGGACTCCCATCGAAACACAATCAGTCTAATTTAGGGCTAATTTTGAGTAGCAATTAGGTGGTTTGTGATGTGAAAACCTGGCAACCCTGGTTTGTACTTACTTAGGCGCCACAGTGATCTGTCATGTCACATTAAAGAGTGCCAAAACGGTATTTATTATTTGCTTTTCATAATAAAATTGACAGAATTTGAAAGCCAAGACTTGTTTCATATCCAAAGGAACAAAGCACAAAGCTTATTACGATTTACTGGATAGGAGGGGCGCTAGAAGTAATCAAATAATGTTTAGTGAGGTTTTGTTCAAGCACGAAGAGCGATTCTTGGGATTTAACATTTACATTTAGTCATTTAGCAGACACTTTTATCCAAAGGGACTTACAATTGGGAATACATAAAGCGATTCATCTTAAAGGGGCAAACAGACACAGGCAGTGCTCATAATGCCAAGTTTCAAGTGTTGCTCCAAAACAAGTACAAGCTAGAAAGGGAAGGAATAAAGACTTCTTTTTATAATGATGAAACCAAATAGTGTTGAAACGATAAATATAGATCAAATAGTGTTTAGCAATCAATATCAGTTTGAAATCGAGGAATCAGTTTTCAACGAAATTTGGAACAACATGAGGGTGAGTAAATGACGTTTACAAGTTTATTTTTGAGTGAACCATCCCTCTAAAATCAAAGAGTAATTGGCAAGGCTAGATTCGAAAGCATGGAGTCAGAATCACGCATGCAGTTACCGATCAAACGCAGCTCCCGCTGGTTGTATTAAAGCAGACGGGAAGAGAGAGGGAAGGCCGGCGCGTGCCAAAGTGCTTCACGCCAAGCAGCTCTGCCCAACTCCCCGACAGAAACGGAGGGGTCTCAACGTCTGACATCGCAAGCCATCTGCTACCGTGATAACGCTGCTTTCAGATCAGTAATGGGTTGGATATCAGACCACTTCCATAGGGAAGGCCGCGAAACTCCCTGAACCGCTAAACCCTCGAGTTCAGTGGGCCACATTCACAGAAAACCTGTTTAAAGACCCGCTGATAGTAGTTTTGTGGTTTTTATGTCGTGTCATATGCTAATGTGCCTTTAAATGCTGACAAAATAAATTGGTTTACATGTCAGGGGCTATTTTTTCTTATAGGAGGCTGGTGAAAAGTATGTAACTCCTAACAAATCCCTTCAGCCTTTACTATATTCTAGTACCTTATTGCTTGGTTATACACACTACCGTTCAGAGGTTTGAGGTGAGTTTTTTATTACTTCAAAAATTAATACTTTTATTCAGCAAGGATGCATTCAACTGATCAAAAGTGACAGTAAAAATATTTATAAATGTCAAACAAATGCTGTTGTTGGGGAATGTTTCTTGAGCACCAAATCATATCAGAATGATCTCTGAAGGACCATGTTAGACTGAAGACTGGAGTATTGATGCTGAAAATTCAGCTTGCATCACAGGAATAAATTACATTTTAAAATATAATCCAATAGAAAATGGTTATTTTCAATTGGAATAATATATCTGTTTTTATGCTGTCTTGATGAGACTTACCAACCCCAAACGTTTGAAAGGTAGTGTACAGTTAAGGTCAAAAGTTTATATATCTCTTTCAGAATCTGCAAAACGTTAATCACTTGTTTGTCCTGAACAGTTAAACTTCCTGCTGTTCTTCAGAAAAATCCTTTAGGTTCCACAAATTCTTTGTTTTTCCTGCATTTTTGTGTATTTGAACCCTTTCCAACAATGACTGTATGATTTTGAGATCCATCTTTTCAAACTGAGGACAAATGAGGCACTCATATGCAACTATTACAGAAGGTTCAAATGCTCACTGATGCTCCAGAAGGAAAAACAATGCATTATGAGCCAGGGGTGAAAACTTTTGAACAGAATGGAGATGTGTACATTTTTCTTATTTTGCCTAAATATCATATTTCTTTCACGTACTGCCCTTCAGAGGCTACAGAAGATAGTTACATGTTTCCCAGAAGACAAAATAAGGTACATTTTCCCTGATCTTCAAATTCAAAAAGTTTTAATGCATGTGTTTTCCTTCTGGAGCAACAGTGATCGTTTGAACCTTCTGTAATAGTTGCATATGAGTCCCTCAGTGTTAAATGATGGATCTCAAAATCATACAGTCATTGTTGGAAATACACAAAAATGCTGGAAAGCTAAATAATTAGTGGGACCTGAAGGATATTTCTGAAAAACAGCAGGCAGTTTAACTGTTCAGGACAAACAAGGGACTCATGGATCATTTAAGTAACAACACAGTATTAAGAATAAAAGGGGATAGATTTAACTAATATTTTCTCTTGTGGATTGAATGCATTTTGTATGATCTCTTTTATTTTGGTGAAATAACATTTAGCAGACTCTGAAAGAGCATGTAAACTTTTGACCTCAACTGTATATGCATGAAATGTCCTATTGTCCACAATACTTTCCTCTAAATTATACCCACCTGCTCCAACATTATCAATTTGATTTTCTTCAGCCTGTAACGCAAAACAAAAAGCTCCAAGCCTTTACTTGATGTCTTTAAGATGCTCAATCAAATGGAAATGTCACATAGCTGTGAAAAAAAAAAAAAAAAAAATGTTTTTGTCCAAAGATAAAAGCGTCTCTGGGAGCAGAATTTTGGCTGAGTGCTATAGTACCATCTTGTTTAGTGGCGAATAACAAACAAATTAGTGTGTCGTTATCCTCCCTGCCAAAATAAAGCCATTAACGATCCAGATCACACATCTAAAGCCTTTCCAATAGAGCCGCAAAGAGTCAAACGAGAAGTTTTCAGTCATTCCTCCCAGCTTTGCTCAGGCCAGAAACAGTCTATGCAAGTTGAACTCGAGATTGCGTAGCTAAAACGTTTATACTCTTGCATAGACTCTGTTTCAATACGCTTATATAAGGAATGGCCCAAAATCTGTCCTGTTTATGCTTTATGTGTAATAAATTCAGTCAGTAGCGAAGCTTTTACAATAAAACGATTTTCTGAAATAAACTCTGAAACAAAGACTTTTCACAGATAGCATCATACATAAAAAAGAAATGCCTCATGACAACTTATTATTGCCTGTGTTGATTATCTGTGGTTCTACTAGTGTCCATATGGCTGAACTGAAACAGGTGGTTATGAAATGGACAGCCATTTGATGTTTGGAATAACATACTAGCATACAACCAGACTCACTATTTTGGTAGAAATGTCTCATCTTTTGGCTCAGATAATGAGTTAAAAAAGAAATGTTAATAATGCTAGCTGACGATGGAGGTGTGGTCCCATTTGCGAAATTTCAGCATGGATTTGTCTATGAAAACAAACTAAAATTGTAGAAACAGTATGGGTAGTATGCTAGTATGCCATTCCAAACGCATCCTATTCTCTCACCTTCAGCTGCTTTTGATTGGACGAGACCTGATGTGACCTCACCGTAGGCACACCCCCTGCTCACACACACCGCAGGGTCATGGGCAGCTCCCTTTTGGTCAAAATATAGGCATCCTTTTACACACACTCACACACACACACACACACACACACACACACACACACACACACACTCTCACACACACAGAAGCTTTAAAAACAACTGACACAAGGCCGTCTATTTAAAAAGTTATTTTCCTCTTATAAAGCTTTCTGCATAAAGACTGCACATTAAAAAAAATATAGGATACGATTCTTGTCTCTACACAGGAAGAAATTGAACATCTGATTATAATGATGAGCTAAATACAGACGGAGAGCGCTTGTTTATCGTTCTCTCTGACAGGGTTAGAGGTCGGTCACTTTGTTCTCCAGCGCTGCGGCGATCTGCTGCAGTCTCAGTGTTAACTGCTTACTCTGGGCGGCAGGATCTTCATCCAGAGACATGATGATCTACAGAGACAGACGGACCATGAGCCTTTAGTACACACACATTATACAACTGTGTCTATCTATCTGTCTGTATCTGTTTGTCTATATATTTGTCTGTCTATCTGTATCTATCTGTTTGTTTGTTTGTCTGTCTATCTGTCTGTCTATATATTTGTCTGTCTGTCTGTATCCATCTCTCTGTATATGTTTGTCTATATATTTGTCTGTCTATCTGTATCTGTTTGTCTATATATTTGTCTATCTATCTATCTATCTATCTATCTATCTATCTATCTATCTATCTATCTATCTGTCTGTCTGTCTGTCTGTGTGTCTGACTGTCTCTGTTTGTCTATATATTTGTCTGTCTACCTGTATCTATCTGTTTGTTTGTTTGTTTGTTTGTCTGTCTGTCTGTCTGTATCTGTTTGTCTATATATTTGTCTGTCTACCTGTATCTATCTGTTTGTTTGTTTGTTTGTTTGTCTGTCTGTCTGTCTGTATCTGTTTGTCTATATATTTGTCTGTCTATCTGTATCTATCTATCTATCTATCAATCTATCTATCTATCTATATATCTATCTGTCTGTATCTGTTTGTCTATATATTTGTCTGTCTACCTGTATCTATCTGTTTGTTTGTTTGTCTGTCTATCTGTCTGTCTATATATTTGTCTGTCTGTCTGTATCCATCTCTCTGTATATGTTTGTCTATATATTTGTCTGTCTATCTGTATCTGTTTGTCTATATATTTGTCTATCTATCTATCTATCTATCTATCTATCTATCTATCTATCTATCTATCTATCTATCTGTCTGTCTGTCTGTCTGTCTGTCTGTGTGTCTGACTGTCTCTGTTTGTCTATATATTTGTCTGTCTACCTGTATCTATCTGTTTGTTTGTTTGTTTGTTTGTTTGTTTGTTTGTCTGTCTGTATCTGTTTGTCTATATATTTGTCTGTCTACCTGTATCTATCTGTTTGTTTGTTTGTTTGTTTGTCTGTCTGTCTGTCTGTATCTGTTTGTCTATATATTTGTCTGTCTATCTGTATCTATCTATCTATCTATCTATCTATCTATCTATCTATCTATATATCTATCTGTCTGTATCTGTTTGTCTATATATTTGTCTGTCTACCTGTATCTATCTGTTTGTTTGTTTGTTTGTTTGTTTGTCTGTCTATCTGTATCTGTTTGTCTATATATTTGTCTGTCTGTCTGTCTGTATCTATCTGTCTGTCTCTGTCTCTATATTTGTCTCTCTGTCTGTATCTGTTTGTCTATATATTTGTCTGTCTGTCTGTATCCATCTCTCTGTCTGTTTATGTTTGTCTACATATTTGTCAGTCTATCTGTATCTATCTGTCTGTCTGTCTGTCTGTCTGTATCTGTTTGTCTATCTGTATCTATCTGTCGGTCTATATCTGTTTCTCTATATTTGTCTGTCTGTCTATCTGTATCTGTCTGTCTGTCTGTCTGTCTGTCTGTCTGTCTCTGTTTGTCTCTATATTTGTCTGTCTGTATCTATATGTCTGTCTGTATCTGTTTGTCTCTATATTTGTCTGTCTGTCTATCTGTATCTGTCTGTCTTTCTATCTGTTTGTCTATATATTTGTGTCTGTCTGTCTGTATCTATCTGTCTGTCTGTCTGTCTATCTATTTATCTATTTATCTGTCTGTCTGTATCTGTCTATATATTTGTATGTCTGTCTATCTGTATCGATCTGTCTGTCTGTATCAGTCTGTCTATATATTTGTCTGTCTTTCTGTCTGTCTATCCTTATTGATCTGTTTATCTGTCTGTCTGTGTCTGTCTGCTTGTATGTCTTTCTTTTTCTCTGTCTATCTGCTTTTTTGTCTGTCTATCTGTATCTATCTGTTTGTCTATATATCTGCCTGCTTGTCTATCTGTGATCTATTTATTTATCTGTCTGTCTGTCTATCTGTCTGTCTGTCTGTCTGTCTATCTATCTATCTATCAGTATCTGTCTGTATAAATCTGTTTCTCAGATGTTTTCCCACTCTATTTTCAATCATCTTTTAGCTGTTTAAATGTTCCTGCTGTGTGACAAATTAAATTTATCCCATACAGTCTCTCAATTGATGTAAAATGACATGCATATTAATTATATAAAGAAATTAAAAAGCTTAAAGCTTAACTTTAAAATACTTGTATATGTCACAGCTGTCACCTCTTAATGTCAGCTCCCTGTGTGTGTGTGTGTGTGTGTGTGTGTGTGTGTGTGTGTACTCACCCCGTCGTAGTATTTGCTGGCGTACCGGTAGAGCTGATGAAGAGCCACTTGTGTGTTCAGTTTATCTGTGTGTGCCTGAAAAACAAACATAAATCAACACCAGTCTGTTCGTTTTCCCTAAAAATCACCGAAAGCTCATCACACACTCACCCGTGACACTTCAGCCAGATGTGTGTTCATTTCCTGGTCACTGACTGACACCATCTGCCGGATTCCTTTATAGTACCTTTGGAGAAACACAACAGACGTTTGAGCCAAACTGCAGATTATTCTAGCTTAGAAACACCTGCTTTGAACAGGGTTGCTTGCTTTACATATCAGTCAGAAGGTCTCTACCCGTCTCTTATTTTATTTGAGGCTTATGCAGGATAAAGTGCATTAAAAACGTCTAATATATCTTGGTATATACTTGGTAAAGTTCTCAAAATACAAAATCATAAATAACTTTCAAAGATCCGATGCCTTTCAACATTAGCAGACTAGCTCTACCTCAGAAAAGCTCAATATTATCCGCCTGGGAACATAAAAACAACTCAGTTTCCCGGAGGACTGATAAAAACCTGTCGCTCTGACTCCCAGATATTGCATAAACCCAGTCAATCAGATCATGCTGAGAAAGTTCTCTGTATTTTTGTGCACAACATGCATCAGACAGTCTGTAAACCATCTGTGGGCGTTCGGCTGGAGGCTGAGACTGCGCAATACTGGAGCACTTACTCGTCTACCATCCTTTTGTAGGTGGAGATCTCCTTTGCATAGAGTAATTTGTTGCTGGGAGAATCCTGCAGGCAACAGAGAGAGAGAGAGAGAGAAAGAGAGAGAGAAGGTCGATAAATGATGCGTTTCTGATTTCGTTTGTCTGTGGCTGATTTTCAGACACTTACCCGACTGAGTTTGTGCTCTGTTTTTGTGCAGGCGTCCATGAAGGTCTGAGCTATGACAGACAAAGAGGCGTCCACCACCTCGCTCACGTGCACGTCAAAAATGAAGTGAGGGTTCTTCAGTATGTTTACCCAGAAACGGAGAGGCAAACTGCAGAGAGAGGAGAATGAGTATTAAAGCGTGTGTGTAAGAAATACTTCACTTAAGAAGTTTCTTGCACCAAAAACAGTAATTTAGTAATTTAGCTTTACACATAAACAGACGTTCAAGTAAATAAAACACACACACACACACACACACACACACACACACACACACACACACACACACACACACAATTAAGTGTATATATATATCTCCTCTCTCTTACTATAAAGTAAAAGTTATAATAATAAGTTTTATGGAAACTTAGTCTATTCTGAAGTCAAGGCAATATTTATATTATTTATATTATAGCCAATATTTATTTATTACTCTCTATATGTAAACTGCAAGTAAAACATAGATGAATAGCTTTATATATATATATATATATATATATATATCTCAATTAAAATGTATAATTGTAATGTATAATTGTAATTGTAAATTGTAATAGAAATTTATATATATATATATATACACACACACACTACCGTTCAAAAGTTTGGGGTCAGTAAATGTTTATTCATTCTTTTTTTTTTTGAAAGAAATTAATTAATTGTTACATTAATAAAAAGTGACATAATAGATTTACATTGCTAGAAAAGATTTATAGTTTGAATAAATGTTGTTCTTGAAAGAAAAAAATACAGGTTAAAAAAAAAAAAAAAAAAAAAAAAACCTTGGCGGCACAACTGTTTCCAAAACTGATAATTCTACTAATAATTCAGAATATCAGAATGATTTCTGAGAGATCATGTGACACTTACGCCTGGGAAACTGAGTAACAGCTGATGAAAAATCAGCATTGCATCACAGGAATAAATTATATTTTAAAGTATATGAAAATAAAAACCATTATTTTCTATTGTAATAACATTTTGTAATATTACAGTTTATTTTCTGTATTTTTGATTCAATTATGTATTTATTTTTTATTTCTGGCTATATATATATATATATATATATATAAATTAAAAGTAAAGAAAAAAAAAACTATATATATATAATAGTCAATTCTGAAGTAAGGTCAAATTTATATTTAATATATGTATTTATATATTTATTATTTCTGTCTATATATAAAAATTAAAGTTAAAAATATTCATATATTATAATGACATTTGTATTATTCATTTTCTAGAAGAAAAAAAATTCTCTCTCTCTATATATATATATATATATATATATTTATAATACAGTCAAGTCACTATTTATATTTAATACAATATACAATATATATATATATTAATATGTATTTATATTTAATAAATGTATTTATGTATTATTTATCTATATATAAATTAAAAGTAAAAAATGCTATAATTATTATATGCTATAATTATATGAAAATTCTTTGTCAATATTTATATTATATTCAGAATTTATATTTAATACATTTTTATTTATTTACTTAATTTCAATACATTATTATTATTATTATAAATGTTCGGGGGATATATATATATATATATATATATATATATATATATATATGTTCTTAATTATATAAATAAATATATATACATTTTTATAAAATATATATATTATAATTATATAAATAAATGGTAAATTCTGAAGTCAAGTCAATAAAAAAAATATAGACAATTATATATAATACATTTTCATTTATTCATGTAGTTTAATTTCTCTCTTTCTGTACATTAAAAGTTATAATTATATATTTTCTGGAAAATTATAAACAAATATATAAGTAAATATATTGTTTATATAATTGTTTAAAAAAAAAAAAACTACCATTACAAATCTACATAAATTAATGCATATATACTTGTATAAAATAAGTATTAAAAATGTATACAAAATATATCTTTAAATTGAGTTTTTTGCTAAATATTCTGATATATATTCCCTATGTTTTTCTGAGTGGCTGCTAGGGCCACAGCGCACCTCTCCTGAACAAACTGTATGAGTTTATTAATCACAGACCGGGGTTTGTTCTAAATCTCTAACCCTCGGGATGAGCAACAGCGATGCTCTCCTTCGCGAACACCGCTAATTGTGTATTTAATCTATTTTATACTGAGTCTTTCCTGCAGTTGAAGCATAAACTCAGTACAGAGCAAATAATTCACTCGATCCGCCCCTCAATACTCACGCCGTCGGAGCATGAACGCGGACAGACGGCTCCGGAATTTCAAACAGGTTATTAAACAGCTCTGGCTTTTGTTTCCTGTGAGCTGCTTTAAAAAAAAAAACTCATTCAGATGACTGATTCTGGAATATATATTGGCTAGTCGCATCTCTGCGGTGAAACAAAAGGTGTATAATAACAGAACAATTAAATTAACCAGGGACGTAATTAAGGTGTTTGTTTGGCTGCGAGCGGGTTTTATATTTAATAGATTCGCCGCTGAAGCTGCTGGAGTGATGATATTGCTCGTCATATTTATTCACATCTCCGCGGCAGCTGTCAATCACGCCGCATCCGCGCAGCACATCAGGCGGAATAAATGAATGCGGCGCTGGCATTAGCATATGCCGAACGGTCTCGAGAGAGAAGAGACAATCAGAGAGCAGAGACGCCCGCTGCGACGCGCGCACACTCGCTCGCACCTGTTGGTCTTCCAGATGTGTATGGTTTCCTCGTCTACGTTCTCGTGTCTGAGGGCTTGCTCATCCAGGAAGTCGAAAAAGTATTTAACTGCCGGCGGGACGGTGGCGCCGGAGCAGAGCACACTGCGAAAGAAATCATCCACGAACTGCTGCAGCGTACCCTGAAAACACACACAGACAAAAAAACAAGAAGGTAATTAGAGTTTAGCACTTTCAGATGCATTTCATTTTAAAAAGTGCTGTAAGTGTCGTCGGTTTTTTTGTTTTTTTTCATGCATAAACTCACAGGGTATCATTAAAATGCTCTCTAACTGCCCCAGAGAAAAGAAATCTTTCAGATTTGATTCCATGAATATTCCTTTTTGAAAACAAAATATATATTTATTTCATATTATTGTAAGTTAATTTATTTTGTAATATTTTATCATTATTTCAGTCTGTTTTGGCTGTTTTTAAGGTTAACACACACACACACACACACACACACATACATATATACAGGTGCATCTCAATAAATTAGAATGTCATGGAAGTTCATTTATTTCAGTAATTCAACTCAGATTGACCTATCGCTAAGCCCCGCCCCTAGAATGCAGATGAGCCAATGGCAGTTGAGTATCAGCTGCACAGTGATGGAACTCTGACATCTGTAGGTTTCAGAGCCATAGAGAAACATTGGAAAATCTGAAGCTCTTGTCATTTTAATGGTGTTTAGGCTACAAAAATAATAAAATGATGTGCCTGAGGTATCTGTAACACTGATTCCAGGTATCCTGAGAGGATTGGCAATGGAATTTGGAATTTATTTTATTATTTAACGTTTATTTTCTGGTTGTCATACTTTCATTAAGTGGCCTTTTTCATCTGCTCAAGCAGGTAATGTCTGTAAATATGGTTAATATCGCTGGCTAAAACTAGCTAACGTTAAAGTTAGTGAGTCCATGCTAACGTACAAACCTCAGCTAACTATTCTCACATCGTGTCCAGTGTAGGTCAAAAACACATAAACGAAGGTCTACATTTCGGTGCCTCTCCATATTAAACTGGTTAAATGTAAAATAATGAATCTTACACTGCGGTACATGAACAGTGTTGATCCTGGATGTTGTCATCTGCAATCGTGACGACCGTAACATGAGATTTCTTCTGTTTGCATTGCGATCTGTAAACCCTCGATTTCAAATTAATCATGTTATGCTATCCAAGGCAGCAACAGTAACTAAGGGGGGCGGGGCTTACCAATAGGTCAATTGTGAAAGTCGTGTATTAAATAAATTCAGTGCACACAGACTGAAGTAGTTTAAGTCTTTGGTTCTTTTAATTGTGATGATTTTGGCTTACGTTTAACAAAAACCCACCAATCTCAACAAATTAGAATATGGTGACATGCCAATCAGCTAATCAACTCAAATGCTGCAAAGGATTCCTGAGCCTTCAAAATGGTCTCTCAGTTTGGTTCGCTAGGCTACACAATCATGGGGAAGACTGCTGATCTGACAGTTGTCCAGAAGACAATCATTGACACCCTTCACAAGGAGGGTAAGCCACAAACATTCATTGCCAAAGAAGCTGGCTGTTCACAGAGTGCTGTATCCAAGCATGTTCACAGAAAGTTGAGTGGAAGGAAAAAGATGCACAACCAACCGAAAGAACCGCAGCCTTGAGAGGCTTGTCAAGCAAAATTGATTCAAGAATTTGGGTGAACTTCACAAGGAATGGACTGAGGCTGGGGTTAAGGCATCAAGAGCCACCAAACACAGATGTGTCAAGGAATTTGGCTACAGTTGTCGTATTCCTCTTGTTAAGCTACTCCTGAACAACAGACAACATCAGAGGCGTCTTACCTGGGCTAAGAAGAAGAAGACCTGGATTGTTGCCCAGTGGTCCAAAGTCCTCTTTTCAGATGAGAACAAGTTTTGTATTTCATTTGGAAACCAAGCTCCTAGAGTCTGGAGTTGCTTGAAGTCCAGTGTTAAGTTTCCATAGTGATGATTTGGGGTGCAATGTCATCTGCTGGTGTTTTTTGAAAACCAAAGTCACTGCACCCATTTACCAAGGAATTTTAGAGCACTTCATGCTTCCTTCTGCTGACCAGCTTTTTAAAGATTTTCATTTTCCAGAAGGATTTGGCACCTGCCCACACTGCCAAACGCACCAAAAGTTGGTTAAATTACCATGGTGTGCTTGACTGCCCAGCAAACCCAAAGACCTGAACCCCATAGAGAATCTATGGGGTAGTGTCAAGAGGAAAATGAGAAACAAGAGACTAAAAAATGCAGATGAGCTGAAGGCCACTGTCAAAGAAACCTGGGCTTCCATAGCACTTCAGCAGTGCCACAGACTGATCACCTCCATGCGTGAATTGGTGGGTTTTTTGTTAAATGTGAGCCAAAATCATCACAATTAAAAGAACCAAAGACTTAAACTACTTTAGTCTGTATGCACTGATTTTATGTAATACACAAGTTTCACAATTTGAGTTGAATTACTGAAATAAATGAACTTTTCCACAACATTCTAATTTGAGATGCACCTGTATATATATATATATATATATATATATATATATATATATAAAATTTCAGTTTTTCTTGAAATATTTTATTTTATTTATTTTTTTGTGTTACACGGAGTGAAATATATAACATTAAACTGTGGTTTTATAAATGTTAAAGAGAAATTAGCCATTGTAAGTTTATATGACTTTCTTCTTTCAGATGAATACAATCTGAGTTATATTAAAAAAAATGACTCTTCCAAGCTTTATAATGGCAGTAAATGGCTGCTGAGATTTTGAAGTCCAATAAAGTGTGTCCAGTCATTATAAAAAGTACTCCACACTATAGATTATGGTTTATAAAGTTTGAAACGATTTGTTTCAGAAAGCCTTTATTACTTTTCATGATGGATTGATGCACTTTATTGGACTTCAAAATCTCAACAGCCATTCACTGCCAGTATAAAGCTCCAAAGAGCCAGGACATTTCTTAATATAATTCTGACTGTAATCGTCTGAAAGAAAAAAGCCGTCATACATCTAGGATGATTCGAGGGTGAGTAAATCATGAGCTAATTTTCATTTTTTGGGTGAACTATCCCTTTAAGGCACCTCGGGTAAATGATTGAGTTTCAGGTGACAGAAACGCCTGAAAACCCTTGATGCAAGTTATGCAACCTGAGCCCGGAAACATAACACAGATCTTTAAAAAAAAAACAGCAGAAAAACATCTCATTTATTCAGACGTCAACCTGCTGGGTCACTGACAGTCACACATGGCTGTTTTCACGCTTTGATCGGCCTGACGGGTGAAGTTACACGCTCACTTGAACGCTTCTCATCTCCACTACGCTTTGTTTCTGTCAGCACTGACAGCTTTACGTGCCACTGAATTACTTCAGTACAAGGTGAAAGACTTGCGAGGTAATTAGCCTCTCTAATCGGCCAATTTACGACGAACGGCCTCTGACACAAGGACACGCGACGAAGCAATCAAACAGAATTAGATTTACACGTCGTGAGTTAAGAGAACATGCGAGCACTCAGAACACTTCCTGGAGGTTTATGGAGGTTGTAATAATTATATGACACGCTTCCCACATTAAATACTGCTGGAGAATTGGACTGCTCATCACCAACGCTAAATCACAACTGATTATGCAACGTTTTCATCTTCCATAGCAAAAATCATTTCTTAATTAGTAATTGCTTTTTACTGACATTATGTGTGATGCAAGACAAATGTGCATGTTCTTAGAGAATATATCTTGAATCATATGAATTTTTTGTACTTGTACAAACAAAGATCTAACAATTTAGTCTGACGCATGTTTAGTGATGTAACAATAAAAAACTTAATACTTAATTTCTCACACAATATAGCAAACTAATAAATCAGTTGTCAAATAAGTAAAGTTGTAAATGTCTATTTATAAATTCATTACATTCATAATAATTTCATTTTCTTAAGTTTCTTATGCAGTGTTGCTTCTGACATAAATGTTCTCTAATTTGTATTAATTAGTTTTTATCTCTAAAATGTCTATTTTATTGATGTAAACAACTTTTTTTAATTAACCAATAATATTAAAATATAAATAAAATCCAGTATTATTTTAGCATTGATATACTAATATTTTTTTTTATATTTTACACTAATTTATAATTGTTATCACATTGTCATGTATAATTAAAAAAATTAAAATGTATATATATATTTTTTTTTACATATTTTCAAATGTATGTGACACTTTCACACTTGTGTGGGATGAACGTGAAATGATAAATAAATAAATAAATAAATCATTACTATTATTACCATTATTATTAAGTTTTTGCTGACAAAATATATATATATAATTAAATTTTTTACCCCTTTGTTAACAAACAAAAATATAAATATATACCTTTTAACACTTAACACTATAAATATTATATAACTTCAATTGTATAATAAATTGACTTTAAAAAAAATATTTAAAAAAATCTTAATTATAGATCTAAAAAACATTTAATTACATATGATTTATTTATTTATTTTTGTCATTTTGTTGTCCATTTTTTATTATGTCTATGTAGTTTTATTATTTTTTTGTCTTGATAGGTATAATAAATGTTTTAATTGATTTAATTCTAGTTATTTTAGTACTTATGAACGACGAATATGAGAAAGGATGCCTTGATAACTAGATGAAATAAAATAACTTTTTATATTTATTTAAATGTTTTGTTTATATCTATTTATTTTACTTCAGTTAACATTTATTTTATTTCAGGTAACAATTTTCTTTAAGGTTTTAGTTTTAATAACCCTGATAAAAACAAGTCCCGCTCTACATGATCTACTGACAAATTATGCAAGTTAAAAGTAATTTTTTTCAAAAGGCAAAAATGGGAGGAAGAGCTCAGTACCTTGACAGAGAGCAGTCGGGTGAGATATATCTCTGTGATGGCTTTGGTCATGGATTTGTCCTTTATACTGCCTCTCTTAGATTTCATCTCATCCAGCTCATCGGCCGGTCGCACCAGGTGAAAAACTTTATCATCCTCCAGCAGGGCGTTTCCTGTGAGATCAGGTGAAGAGAGTGATAAATGATGTTTCCGTCTGAGCGTGAGTGACAGATCACACTTAGAAAGCAGACTTCGACTCACTCTCTTCATGATTATCATGATTTTGATCGTACGACTGTTGTGTGTGCTGAACTCTGGAAAGGATCACTGTTGCATTATCACGTACCTAAAACCACACAAACAAGTCACGTTTAGGAACCCAAAAATGTCACTAATGTCTTTGATGAGTCAAAACAACTCACATTATAATGTGCCAACGTATTAATGCGTCTCCACCGGCCCTCCTTCTGTGACGTCACATCTAGATCTGACAGGATCTGTCCTGTGGAGCCGGGCCGCCATTCTGTGGAAGAGACCAGAACACAAAGATGAAGACTGTGGGGAGATGTATGGGAAATTAGAAACACTTAAGCGCATTTAATACCGGTATCACTGTGGGGGGTTGGGTCGTTTGAGTTTTCCTTTCACTTTCAAATTCGCAGCAATTCAGTGTATAGCAACTCTTTGTTTTTAGTTTGTTTGAGTTTTCCCTCTTTTCCTCACTTACCTTCGGTAAAAGCGCTGTGCACATTTTACTTTCAAATTAGCGGCAATTTGGCATCAAGAAGTTGTTTGTTTTTAGTTGGTTTGCATTTTTTTGCTCTTTTCCTCACTTTCCTTTACTTATATATCACTTGTAAAAGTGTTGTGCTCATTTTACTTTCACTTTCAAATTAGCGGCAATCCGGTGTCAAGAAGTTTTTTTAGTTGGTTTGCATTTTCCTTCTTTTCCTCACTTTCCTTCGCTTTTGAATAGCTTGTAAAAGCATTGTGCGCATTTTACTTTCACTTTCAAATAAGCGGCAATCCGGTGTGAAGAAGTTGTTTTTTAGTTGGTTTGCGTTTTCCCTCTTTTCCTCTCTTACCTTCGATAAAAGCGTTGTGCACATTTTGCTTTCACTTTCAAATTAGCGGCAATTTGACTACAAGAAGTTGTTTTAGTTGGTTTACATTTTCCCGCTTTTTCTCACTTTCCTTCACTTTTAAATAGCTTGTAAAAGCGTTGTGCACATTTTACTTTCACTTTCAAATTAGCGGCAATCCGGTGTCAAGAAGTTTTTTTAGTTGGTTTGCATTTTCCTTCTTTTCCTCACTTTCCTTCGCTTTTGAATAGCTTGTAAAAGCATTGTGCGCATTTTACTTTCACTTTCAAATTAGCGGCAATTTGGCATCAAGAAGTTGTTTGTTTTTAATTGGTTTGCATTTTCGCTCTTTTCCTCACTTTCCTTCACTTATATATCACTTGTAAAAGCATTGTGCGCATTTTACTTTCACTTTCAAATTAGCGGCAATCCGGTGTGAAGAAGTTGTTTGTTTTTAGTTGGTTTGTGTTTTCCCTCTTTTCCTCTCTTACCTTCGATAAAAGCGTTGTGCACATTTTGCTTTCACTTTCAAATTAGCGGCAATTTGACTACAAGAAGTTGTTTTAGTTGGTTTACATTTTCCCGCTTTTTCTCACTTTCCTTCACTTTTAAATAGCTTGTAAAAGCGTTGTGCACATTTTACTTTCACTTTCAAATTAGCGGCAATCCGGTGTCAAGAAGTTTTTTTAGTTGGTTTGCATTTTCCTTCTTTTCCTCACTTTCCTTCACTTTTGAATAGCTTGTAAAAGCATTGTGCGCATTTTACTTTCACTTTCAAATTAGCGGCAATTTGGCATCAAGAAGTTGTTTGTTTTTAATTGGTTTGCATTTTCGCTCTTTTCCTCACTTTCCTTCACTTATATATCACTTGTAAAAGCATTGTGCGCATTTTACTTTCACTTTCAAATTAGCGGCAATCCGGTGTGAAGAAGTTGTTTGTTTTTAGTTGGTATGCGTTTTCCCTCTTTTCCTCACTTTCCTTCACTTATATATCACTTGTAAAAGCATTGTGCGCATTTTACTTTCACTTTCAAATTAGCGGCAATCCGGTGTGAAGAAGTTGTTTGTTTTTAGTTGGTTTGTGTTTTCCCTCTTTTCCTCTCTTACCTTCGATAAAAGCAATGTGCACATTTTGCTTTCACTTTCAAATTAGCGGCAATTTGACTACAAGAAGTTGTTTTAGTTGGTTTACATTTTCCCGCTTTTTCTCACTTTCCTTCACTTTTAAATAGCTTGTAAAAGCATTGTGCACATTTTACTTTCACTTTCAAATTAGCGGCAATTCAGCATCAAGAAGTGGTTTGTTTTTAGGTAGTTTGCACACAGCACACAGTAGCCACATTCAGTTCTAATTGTATTGTCTGTTCTTTAACTGAACTAAATGATTTTTATTACTATAAAAATCAAAACGACATGGGTGGTGCCACGATGGACAAGTGACAAAACCGATTTTGCGGACTTACACTGGTATCACCGTCAACACAGACTTCAACAGCAAGCCTAGTGTTCACTCACCGAGGGTGACGCTGTCTACTTTGGGTCTCTGAGAGTATGGCAGGTTTTTGTAGACCTGCTCAATGATCTTCTCCTTCACCTGAGAGATGGTGTCACAGTTGAGCACCTTTACAGGGGTGATGTCGGGCCCCTCGCCCAGAACCAGCACCTGCAACGTCTGGAGTCACACAGACAAACATCCTACTCATTTATGAGGTGACAAAAACTATTTTCTGGTAAAACAATGTGAAAATAAAATAATATAATATGTGACCCTGGACCACAACTGGGTATGGTTCAAAATTATCATCAAATTATCATTCAAATTATTATAGTAGCACTAAAAAAAAACTAAAATGTCCTTTTTCATTAACAAATGAAAAGTGTGAAAACTCCACAACCATTTTCTTCTGACCACAACACATCAGGCTGTTGTTAGGACGTCTGAAAGTGTGAATTTCCAAGAGGACTTACAGAAAAACATGTAAACAAGCACACGTACCAGCACTATGTACTCTACGTCGTCTCCCAGAAGGCCGGTGTCATTCAGCGTGTATTTGGCTTTCTTGACCTGTGCGTCCACTGGCCCCTTTTCAATCTGGTGCTTTATGGCCCTGAAGAGCTTGTAGAGAGGCTCTCCGGCGCTGTCCTGAACAAACAGCAGCACTTTAACACGGCCTATTCATTACCCATAGACACACACTGTACATCAGCTGAGGCTTTCAACTATTTTTAAGTTGGCTTGAAAATGCCAACTTACTGTTATCCTATTTAAACGTCTTCTTCTTCTTCTTCTTCTGAGACCAAATTTTAAAATGTATCTCCTCCTAGACTTAAATGCTAACGTTACAACCACAAAAACTTCAGACTGGTCTGACTCGGGTTTTGCTCCGGCAAAACCAGACTATCAAAACCACCAAAAATCCCATAGACTTACATTGACAGAATGTTCAAATGAGCCAAGACATAGATATATATACCTAGATGCCCCATTAGCGACTGTTTCTATGGGCCGCTATACACAAGCCATCCGCCATATTGCAGCGGTCAACTTGACGTCATTCACCCATAGTAATCACTGAATATTCGAAATGCCACAATCCTGCACAGCCGTTGGTCTGCGAACCTATAGTATGGTGAATGACCATTCAAAAATGGCATCTACATGCTTGGAGCGATCCAATAGGGCATCTATACATATCTATGAGCCAAGACTCATCAAACTCCAACTGTCAAAATTCGAATCTAAAATGACAGAATCCATTGAGACTAAATCAAGCTTCCGCTCTATGTATTATTTCTAGTCCATTTAGACATTCAAACTCATCTAATACATCTAATATTTCTAATCCATTTAAATCATGTTAGCAATATGCTAATCATGCTAACAATGTTCTATGGTAGAAACATGCTAGTAACATGCTAATCATGCTAGAAACATGATAGTGACTTGCTAATCATGATTACACCATGCTAGTAACATGCTAAACATGCTAGTAACATGCTAATCATGCTAGTAGCTTGCCAAACATGCTAGAAACATGCTAGTGACTTGTTAATCATGCTTACACCATGCTAGTAACATGCTAAACGTGTTAGTAAGTTGCAAGTCATGATAGCAACATGGTAATCATGTTAGAATCATGCTAGTAACTTGCTAATCATGATAGAATCATGCTAATAACTTGCTAATGATAGCAACACCCTAGTAACATGGTAATCATGTTAGAATCATGCTAGTACTTTATTGATAATGCTAACAACATGATAGCAACATGTGACATTGTGCTGGCAACACCCTAGCAACCACCCTGAGTACCTAGCAACCACATAGTAACACCCTAGCAACGACCCAGAGTACCTTATCAACTGCACAGCAATGCCATAGCAACCACCACAGGTAGCCTAGCAACCACCCAGAGTACCTTAGCAAAACGCATAGCAACACCTACCGAATACCCTAACAACTGCATAACAACATCCTAGCAACCACCCCGGGTATCTTAACAACCACATAGCAACACCCTAGCAACCGCCCAGCCCAGGGGACCCTAGCAACCACCCAAAGTACCTTAGAAACCACATAACAACACTAGAAACCACTCTAAGTACCCTAGCAACTGGATAGCAACACCCTAACAGCCACCCCAGATACCCTAGCAACCGCATAACAACACCTCCCAAGTACCTTAGCAACCGCCTAGCAACACTCTAGCAACCACCCCAGGTACCTTAGCAACCGCATAGCAACACCTCCCAAGTACCTTAGCAACCGCCTAGCTACACCTTAGCAACCACCCCGGATACCTTAGCAACCGCATGGCAACACCTCCCAAGTACCTTAGCAACCGCCTAGCTACACCCTAGCAACCACCCCGGATACCCTAGCAACCACATAGCAACACCTGATCATTCTGTTTTTCTAACAGACTGTATTGCCTTCAAAACATTCAGACTTTAATCTTTTAAACTATTGTAAACTGAAAACTATTTCAAACTGAAAACCATCAAACATTTAAAACTTTCTGGCTAGGATTTTTCAAGCCAACTTAAAGTTTGTCTACGAACTTTACTATCTAGTTTACAGTTGAAGTGCTGATTCATGCAGATGAAGAACAGACGCTACTTCATTAAGCACCATTATCACCATCATCATCATCATCATCATCATCATCGTCACACTCATGAATATCAAAGCTTCGCTGAAACACGCTATCGACAGAACAAACCAGACACTAAAAGGCCTTAAAATACTAATAAAACCCATCAAATGTGATATAAAATTATAGGTGAAGTGTGTAATACTTTGTGAAAGATGAAGCGTCCAAATCATTAAATCTCCATGTATTGTTAAATGAAGTATGAATGAATCCTTATGAACTTGTGTCATGCTGGATATTTTTACCTTCAGGTACTGATAGAGACAGATGGACATCCAGTTACTCAGCATCCTTTCCACCACCGTTTCAGATCTGCGAACACACACATACACACATGCTTACTAACTAATATTTCACTTCAATTATTAGCTATTGGTAAATAGTAAAATTAAATATTACATTGTAAAAATGAAGAATTGAATATAAAAACAAATTTAAATAATGTTATTTATTATTATTATTATTATTATTATTATTATTATTATTATTATTATATTAATTAAAAAAAAATAATAATAATAAATAAAAACAATTATAATCACAACACTTAATAACGAAAATTCACTAAAACAGTTTGGGCTAATGAATTCATCAATAAAACTGTAAATTTGTACACTTAATAATTAAATAATAAAAATGAATACACAATTTAACAATTACATTTATGAAAATATATATTTGCAAATTAAACTAAATAATACAATTTAAAAAATGTCAAACAGTTAATTAATAAACAATTTTTTTTATAAAAATAATAAAATAATTTGAAATATTAAATAAATATAAAAAAACTATATATATATATATATATATATATATATATATATATATATATATATATATTTATTTTTATTTTATATTAAAACACTTACACGCTTATAGTGTTTCCAAAACTTTTTCTCAAAGCTCATGACTGAATGAAATTAAATCATGAGTGAATGAATTAAATCATAAAAATGAATAAATATTTTTTTATAAAAATAATACATATATTTCAAAACAATAAATAAAAAAACCATTTTAAATTATATTAAAACATTTAATAATTAATTATCAGTAAAATCATCAAATAAAATGTAAAATTGATCATTAAATCATATAAATGAATAAATAAGTGTATATAAAAATAATACAAATATTTCAAAACAATTAATAAATAAAAAGAAAAACAATAAAAGAAAAACATTTAATAACTAATATTCACTAAAACAGTGTTTCCCAAAAGTTTGGCCTAATGTATTAAATCTTAAATCTGTACATTTGTAAAATGATTAATAATTAAATACCAACACACTTTTTAATACTGAAACAATTACTTTAAAATATATACTTGTATATTAAATTAATAAAAATGTAAACAATTAATAAAAAAAACAAAAACAATTAAAATAAAATAAAAACAATTCTATATTAAAACACTGAAAGTGTTTCCCAATATCATTGATCAGTTAATAAAAAAGCTAATAATTAAACCATATTTAACCATGTTATGCAAAATTAACATTTTATAGAAAGTATAAAATGACAAAATAGTGTAAACATTAAATATTAAACTAATAATCAAATTGTATAAATTAATAAATAAATGTATATGAAAAAAAATACAATTATATAAAATATATAATTGTATATAAAAATATTACAATAATTCAAACATTAAATAAATGAAAAATATAAAAATGTAAAATACATATTTTAATATTTTAATTTTATATGAAAACACTTGCACATGCTTACTAATTAGTATTCATTAAAACAGTTTCCCAAGCTGAGCTAATCAATAAATAATTCATAAAAATCTAAATGTAAAATTAATAATTAAATCATAAAATTGAATATATAATTTTAGATGATTTAAAATAATACAAATAAATAATATATAGAAAACAGAGATGATTTTGGAAGCTGCGATCTGTCAGTTAAACACTATATTAACACAAGTCGGTGAACAGCCAGCAATCAGGTTAATGAACCAGATTACATGACGGAATAATTGTTCTTCATGATTATTATTAATAATAGCCATAGTTATTTATTGAATTTTATGATGTTGCGGTTGCTGGTTGTTAATGAAAGCAACGAGTCACTTGAGGCCATACGTTACAGTGATTTGAAGTGGTTTCTGCTTCAACAACGGCCCTTATCTGTGCTAAGATCAGTGTAACGCACGGCCTCCAGTGGCTCGCAGCTTTAATCAACACTTCCACACTCATTTCTGTCAATGACAAACAACCATAATTAGCATCAGCATCCAACTATGACAATCAGACAAGCATATGAACATAGCGCTGGAGAGCGTTGAGAATCTGGATGGGCCTTGGGACAGAGAGGTTTGTTTTTTTGTGGTTTTAAATCTTAATCTGGCATTTGAGAAAGTGTTTGTACAATCTTTCACGTGTTTTTTTCATGGAGTCTGGCTTTGTCTCTCACTGTAGGTTTTGTAGTCCATCCAAAATTAATCACCATCTATTTTACAGTCATGCTGGAGGATGTTTGCTTGTGTTTAACCGCCTCAAACTAAAACTCTGAATATATTTTAGTGATTCAATGCTACGAGCTTCATAAACAAACTTTGTATGGGAAATCTAGTGACTAGTTATGTCTCGGGAACCTTATAAGGGTGAATCTCAAGCTCGTCAAAAACATGCCGAGGTTATATTTCACTATAAAATCAAAGCGCACAAAATAAATATAAAAATAATTACTAATATTCATGGAACATGATCTTTATGTAATGATTTTTTAGCATAAAATAAAAATTAATTATTTTGACCCATACAATGTATTTTTGACTATTCTTTACTATTACAATTTTTTGGTAAATAAAATAAAATAAAGCTAATAAAAAAAAAATGCATATAATAAATTAATAAATTATATATTCATTTCGTTTAGAAAATGCTGTATTATAGTAAAGAGAATGTATTAATTAAAATTATAATAAATAAAATAGAAAAATAATAATGATAATAATAATATATTATAAAATATTAAAAATGGGGATGTGTAACCTAGATATGTTTCTGTGAAAACTACAGTTATTTTGGTAAATAAAATAAAATAAAATAAAAGCTGAAATAAAATGAAATAAAATAAAGCTAAAATAATAAAATAAAGCTAAAATAAGCATATAATAAATTAATAAATTCTATTTATTTTTATATAAATAATAATAATAATAATAATAATATATTATTATTATTAAATATTAAAAATGGGGATGTGTAACCTAGATATGTTTCTGTGAAAACTACAATTATTTTGGTAAATAAAATAAAATAAAGGCTAAAATAAAATAAAATACAGCTGAAATAATAAAATAAAGCTAAAAAAATATGCATATAATAAAATAATAAATAATATTTGATTATTATATAAAAAACTAACAACAACAACAACAACAACAATAATAATAATAATAATAATAATAATAATAATATATTATAAAATATTAAAAATGGGGATGTGTAACCTAGATATGTTTCTGTGAAAACTGCAATTATTTTGGTGAAAAGCTGAAATAAAATAAAATAAAGCTGAAATAATCAAATAAAGCTAAATAAAATATGCATATAATAAAATAATAAATAATTTGACTATTATATAAAATAAATAAATAAATAAATACATACATACATACATACATACATACATAGCTGTATTTTTTTTACATGTAATAAAAATGAGCTTAAAATAAAATAATAAAACAAGTAATTAAATAATAATACTATATGATAAAATAATAAAAATGAGGATGTCTGACCTAGATAGGTTTCTGTAAGAATCTAAATTGTTTTCAGTAAATAAAAAAAATAAATAATTTAAAATAAAATAAAGCTAAATAAAATATATATAAAATAAATTATTAAATTATATATGACAATTTTTTTTTAATCACTGTAGTAAAGAGAATGTAATAAAAATTACCTTAAAAAAAAATAAAAAATAAAATAAAAAGTGGGGTTGTGTGGGAAGTGGGGATGTGTGACCTAGATATGTTTCTGTGAAAATCATTTTTTGGGGGTAAATAGATAAAATAAAATAAAATAAAAAATATTTAGATGCCTTTGCAACTAATAAATAAATAAATAAATAAAGTACTAAGACAAAATGAAACCTAAATACAAATATTACAATGCATTATATTTATTATATTTTATGATTTAAAAAAAAGAATAGAAAAGAAAATAACCAAAACTACAGTTAAAATGAAAACTACATAAAAATAAAAATAAACACGACTAAAATAACACACCCTGGCATCTAGAAGCTACGTAAAGTCATCCAATCAGATTGCAGACTGCGAATCTGAAACATTACAATATACATCAGACCTTAGTAAGTCGTGTAGTAAGACCTATCTCACCTGCGGAGCAGCAGTTTAGGGTTTTTGCTGTGAACGTAATCCTCCATGAGCCCCAGCAGAAGCGTCCTCATGATGTCTGTGTAATACTCCAGTTTGCCGTGAAGCGCTACGGTCAGCAGCGACGCGAAATACACTTTGGCCCTGGCGTTAAAATCCGGCCGGCCCTCCAGCGTCCTGATAAACTTCACACAGAGAGAGATTACCGTTTACAAACACTAATTAAGCCAAATCCACTTCCCAGTGTGATTAAAAGTGCGGCGCATTCACATTTACATCTTAAACGAGCATCTTGTTATATTCTAATGATCATGTTTATTCCTGTCTGGTTATGATGGGCTTTTGCGTGTGGCGGGTAACGATATAAACACTGGGGAGATAATTACAGGCCAGTCCTAAAACACTGACGGTGTGTTTGTTTATGCGTATACATGTGTGTCATTAGATGTAAATGTTTAATTGTGTCTGTGCCGTGAATGTAAAAGAGTTTAATGAGAGCGCAGGAGCTGATTGAGTCCTCCGGGGCCGCTTTAGTGTCATTCGGTATAATTGAGCGAACATCTAAAGGCTGCATGTTGTTTCTGATGAGAAACCTTCGACAATTATCGGCGAATATTAATTTACTGACCTTTTCCCGCTATTAACCGCGCAGAATGGTTTAAAATGAGTAGGTGAAGAGTCTATAAATGGATCGTAATTACAGGCTGTGTGTGTTTCTTACATTGATGAGGAAAGTTTTGCTGTTGAGCAGGTTGGAGAACTGGTTGAGCGCCTGGGTGACAGTCGCCCTGCGGGATTCTGGGATATCTAGTTTGCCGGTGATCATGACGTCGTTGGCGCCGTCCTTCGAGGGCAGGAAGAAGACGCGGTCCGTGTAGGTCTTGTAGTCCAGGAATGGGATCCGGCCCTCGCTGATGTCGTTAGTGTGGTCCTCCATTTCGATCATCAGATCTGCACGAGAAATGACATCATCAACGTTAATGACGTGTTTGCTTTGAACTCCACACTTCAGACTACGGTTGTGAATCTTTGGGTAAACCGAAATGATTCGATTCATGATTCATAGGGTTTAGATTCGATTCAAGAGCGATTTATGCAAATTCAGAACGATTCGATTTGATTCACAATAAAATTCGATGCGATGCGATTCTTCGATTCGCAGAGCGTCGTTATGAGCACATTAAGCGGGAGACTTTTCAGATGCTCGCTCCAACTTCACTTGAGCACCAGACGTGGGTCAAACGAACGCGGAAACGCTACCGGTGATGAGGAGAACATCAGTGAACTGCGGTCAGATGAGGTTAGGCCATATGTCGGTAAAAACTAATTTACCTGTCCTGTCAGCCGTTATACTGTGATCATAGCACGCTCTTCAAGTGAACACACAAATGTGCCTGAGCACATCTTTGGGTAACCGAATCGATTCGATTCACAGGGTTTAGATTCGATTCAAAAGCGATTTATGCAAATTCAGAACGATTCGTTTTGATTCACAATAAAATTCGATGCGATTCGATTCTTCAATTCGCAGAGCGTTGTTATGAGCACATTCAGCGGGAGACTTTTCAGACGCATGCTCCAACTTGACTTGAGCACCAGACGTGAGTCAAACGAGCGCGGAAACGCTACCGGTGACGAGGAGAACATCAGTGAACTGCGGTCAGATGAGGTCAGGCCATATGTCGGTAAAAACTAATTTACTTGGGTAAATCTTTGAGTAAACCGAATCGATTCGATTCATAGAGTTTCGATTTGGATTCAGAATGATTCGATTTGATTCACAATAAAATTTGATGCGATTCGATTCTGCATTCTCTAAGTGTATTCACATGTTTATTTAAATGCTTCCCCTAAATTCTTTACACACTTCTGCCTTTATGGAGTCAAATAAAAGGGCAAAAAAATAAAAATAAAAATAAACTAGGTTTAAAAAGTTTAGAAAGACAAACTTTAAGTCGGCTTGAGAAAGCCGGACCAGAAAGCTTAAAAAGTTTATAAAGTTTAAAAGTTTAAAAAGTTTAGGAAGTTTAGGAATTTTAGGAAGTTTTAAAAAGTCTTACATTTTTAAAGTTTAAAAGTTTTAAAAGCTTAATATATGATAGATAGATGTTGCTAGCACAATTAGCAAGTTATTAACATGTTTTTAGCACTAACATGTTTTTAGCATGTTTCTACCATGACTAGCATGTCACTAGCATGATTCTAGCATGATTAGTGTGTTACTATTACAAATAAACATCTTACTCCAGATTTCTCTTAATATGGGAAAAGGAGAGCTATCAATCAATAAATGGGGGAAAAAAGTAACAGGTATTACATATTTGAAAAAGTAACTCAGATATTTTCTTGTCAATTAAAAAGTAACGCATTACTTCACTTGGAAAATAGTAATATTATTACGTAACTTGCTTTACCCCCAACACTGCACCTTAAGACATTGATCAGACAATATATTTTAAGGCATTCGTCCAGTTTTTGTCCGTAAAACGCTATTGTGAGTAGGATTCATTTCTTATGCAACTCATCCAACTCCTTCGTTGCTAATTCCAAAATGTCATTTCAGACCTAGTAACAAACGCTGGAGCTGTTGATAGCAGACTATGCAGTTAATAATGTAGTTTAGACAGAGAGACTGTCGTTGTTACCTTGCTTGTGAGAAATGTAGTTTTTAAGTTCTTAATGGTCAGAGCAGCACTAACAACATTAGTGTGCATGTTAACGTGTGCTGACTGTTATGTGTGTGCATCTGTTAGAGAGAGTGGGAGAAAAAGAGTATGTCCATAAATTACACAACGTAATTTATGCGGCAAAAACATGGAAATAATCTGTCATTTTTATCCTGTTGTTTACTGTATTTATTTATTTGGCCAGTGTCATTGTGGGTTTTGTTTATTTTGCTGTTTTAGGCTGTAAGGACCTTTGAAATAACTGAAATCGTGTGGCGAAGTGATGTAGACATGTAATGCGGTTAGAAGCTGCCTGGAACTATGTTCGCCGTTCATTTCCTGAAAATAATGCATACCTTCAGAACGTTCGTCAGCCAATCAGATTCAAGCATTTAACAGCCCCATAGTATATATTTTTTAATAGATTGACACCAGTAATAGATATATAAACAGTAGATGCACATGTGACCTGTGAACTCTTTTTTGCAGCGGTCGCGCACACTCTCCTCCAGATTCTCCAGCTGATGCTTCACTTTCTCGTACTCTCGCTCTGCCTGCTGGCTCTTCCTCCTACACACAGACGATGAGATGAATTCACAAGTTCATGTCATGAAACGCTCAAGCTCAAGGGCATTGCGGGAAGCGCTGTTTTTCTTTTTAACCTGTAGCAGACGACGGAGATGGCGATAATCAGCAGCATGGGAACCACCACCGCCGGGATGATGATGGGCAGCGGGAGATTGTACTTCCTCTCGTACCGAACCGAGCCGACCAACCACTCGCCATTGCCAAACTTAATCTGAGAGAGAGAGACAGGCTGTGTTAGGATTGGATGTACGGATGAATAGACAGAGCTGGGTAGTAAGTGATTAGATGTAAGGATTACGTAAACAGATTCCAAAAATGAAGTATTTGTAATTAGAGTAAATTACATTTTAAAGTACTCGTAATCAGGCTACAGTTACTTTTTTATGGATTACATGATTACATATTATTCACACAATACCAATAAATTATTCATAATTCACTGATTCCCCCTAATTTCTCTTTTTCATCTTTTAAATTTTCTAAAAATCTAAATCTAAAATAGCCTACTGATTATATACATTCAGAAAGTCCAGGTTTGTGGACATTCACACATAGACTAGTCATTACTCAGGTGGAGACACAGCATTTGACCATGAATTTACAAAAGGGTTTCAACATTGCATCAGCTACTGATGAACACATTCATTTTATTTGAATTATCACTCGGTAGGCTTTTTTAACCATGTATTATTATGTCTTTGGAAGGCTTCTGTCCTTCATATTTATTAAAATGCAACGTTATTTCTCATTTACATGCAATGAAGGCATTCCCAAACTTTTGGCCATCTAAACCTTATTCACCAAATATATTTACTTTAAGTACCCCTGAGATTTTAAAAGAAATATTTCAACAATTAAGTTTCACATTTGCATGTTCACCGTTTCTTTGATGTTGATTAATGGTCACATGGCATGCAGGTAAATAAAAATAGTTCATCTTTTTTATTAATTTTTTTTTTATTTAAAACAAAGACTAATGAAACACAATGACGGTTCACTCCTATACTTATGAATGGGAGAAACTGCAACACGCAATATGGAGGAATAGTCCCAACTTCTCAATAAAAGAGATACATTTCCCATAGAAACCTGAAAAATAAACTTTTGTAACACTATTTGAGCATAAGAAACAACATTCATGGGGCAATTAATTGACGATTTTTGTTGCTTATTTGATATACATAATTTGAGTTCAGTGAGCAGTTTTTAGCAAATATGGCCACCAAGTAAAGAGACTTTTCTTGAAAAGGACTTTGTTTTAAAATGATATACACTGCCGTTCAAAAGTTTGGGATCAGTAAGATTTTTAATGGTTTTTAAAGATGTTTCTTCTGCTCATCCAGGCTGCATGTATTGAATCAAAAATACAGTAAAAAATGTAATATTGTGAAATATTATTTCAGTTTAAAATAACTGTATTCTATGTGAATATATTTTAAAATGTAATTTATTCCTGTGATACAAAGCTACATTTTCAGCATCATTACTCCAGTCTTCAGTGTCACATGATCCTTCAGAAATCATTCTAATATACTGATTTATTATTAATGTTGAAAACAGTTGTGCTGCTTAATTTTTTTTGGAACCTGTGATACTTTTTTCAGGATTCTTTGATGAATAAAAAATTAAAAAGAACAGCATTTATTCAAAATAGAAAGCTTTTCATACAATATAGGTCTTCACTATCACTTTTTATCAATTTAACACATCCTTTGCTGAATAAAAGTATTAATATCTTTCAAAGAGAGAAAGACAGAAAAAAATAACTGACCCCAAACTTTGAAAGAGGTGTTTATTGTTATAAATGTTTTTTATTTTAAATAAATGCTGTTCTTTTTAACATTTTATTTATCAAAGAATCCTAAAAAAAAAGTATCACAGGTTCCAAAAAAAAATATTGAGCAGCGAAACTGTTTCCAAAACTGATAATAAATCAGTATATTAAAATGATTTCTAAAGGACCATGTGACACTGAATACTAAAGTAATGATTCTGTAAATTTTACAGTATATTAAAATAAAATACACTATTTTAAATTGCATTAACATTTCACAATATTACAGCTTTTTCTGTATTTTTAATCAAATAAATGCAGCCATAATGAGCAGAAAGTCTCCTTTAAAAAGCATTAAAAATCATACTGATCCCAAACTTTTGAGCGGCAGTGTATATATATATATATTTTTTATGATTTAATTAATTGTTAGCTTTTCATTAAACCCACAAACCCTTGCTTGGGAAACCTTGATGTAATAAAATGTTTAATGCACTTCATGTTGTAAATGACAAAGAATGGAACATATTTTCTTACTCTTTGCATTATGCTACAAGATAATCCTATTTAAATCAATGTGACAAACGAGTTAAGTCAAAAGTAATCTAAAAGTAATCTGATTATATTACTGACTACAATTTTTGTCATGTAATCTGGAATCAGTAACTGATTACAATTTGTAAGTAATCTACCCAGCTCTGTGAAGAAATAAATAGAAACAAATAAATATATGAATAAATGAATAACTATGAATGATGGATGTCGTTCTCTCACCACTAGGTCCAGCGGGTCGGAGCCGGTGTCTCTCCTCTGTCTCTTGGATCGAGCACTGGGTGTGGTTGAGGGTGGGTCTAGGAATAATTTATCATCCTGTAATGTGTTCACATTACATGGGGCATCTCCCACAAACGCCTGCGCCTCCTTCGCCGTCATCGCTTTAGAAAAACCACGACCCTGAGACGGCAAAAACGCGTTTACGAGCCCGAAAAACCTCTCGCTGAATGACACTTTGAGCGGATACTCACAGTGACGATGATCATGCTGTTCTCGGTGATAACCGTCTTGCTGAGGCGATCGAACGTGGGGTCGGGGTGATACTCGAACGGCGTCAGCTCTGTCTGGAGGTCATCGAGCTGGACGTACGTCCTGAAGAACTGAGACTCGTTGACCGCAGGTGACACGAACGTGATCACGGTGTCGTTTTTGTGCTTGGCCTGCTCCACAAACTGGAAAAGAGAGACTGTGTTAAAGTCACTTCTGTAAAAAGTCATATTCTGGCTACATAGGCAAACATGTCGGTCTGTGATGTCAGTCTAGTTCTAGATTAATTTATTCAAAAACTCCTCCAAAAAATCAATCTCTGTACATCTGGATGCAGAATTAAGTCAGCGAGCGTGTGCGATATAAATGTAAATATAGCTGCAAGCAGCAATTAAGGAGCCCCAAGCACAAAAGAGGTTAAATGAAGAGCTAAGGAGCTGTCTTTAATTACTCAGTACAGACTAGGTTTCTTCAACCCCGCTCCTGGAGAGCTACCTTTCTGAAGACTTAAGTTCCAACCCTGCTTCAACACACCTGTCTGTAATTAAGTAGCATTGAACACCTTGTTTGGCTAATTCAGATGTGTTTGATTAGGGTTGAAGCTGAACTCTGCAGTATTGCAGCTCTCCTTAGGAGCTGTTAAAGACATTTGTTGATACATTTTACTATAAAAAGTTGTATCAACAATATGAAATTGATATTGAGAGCAATCTTACGATTTTTGGCCACACCGGTCAGAAGTTATAAGCAGAAATGTCATTTTTTTTTATATATATCTTTAGGTGGTGTTGTGTCGAATCGACTTATGTGCACTCAGGTCACGCTTGTTATAACCAGTGTTGGGGAAAGTTACTTTTAAATGTAATGCATTACAATATTGCGTTACTCCCTAAAAAGTAACTAATTACGTTAGTTACTTTTTATGGAAAGTAATGCATTATGTTACTTTTGTGTTACTTTTTAAATGTGGGCAGGGCTTGCTTGTTGGTTTTTAATATAAAAAAGTTTGATTCTTATCAAATGTAAAAGCCATTTCATATCAAAATGAAATTAAGTGAGTAAGCCTAAAACTAAAGGAAAATTAAATTGATGTCTGTACAGTAGAACTGTAGGAAAATAAAGTTCAACACTCTTCAGCAGTGAGGAAAGAAAAAGCACAAATGTTAATCTAAAATAAGTTTTGTTTATTAGTACACTGCAAAAAATGCTTTTCTTACTTAGATTTTTTTGTCTTGTTTCCAGCCAAAATATCTAAAAATTCTTAAATCAAGGATTTTCTAGACAAGTACAATTATTGTCTTGTTTTTTTCTGAAAACAAGTCAAAATTAGGTGTGTTTTTGACTGGAAAAAGCAAAATAATCTCCCAATGGGGTAAGCAAAATAATATTGTTCTCTGTTTGAAAAAAAAAAAAAATTACTTACCCCATTGGCAGATTATTTTGCTTGTTCTAAGCAAAAACTCACTTAATTTTGACTTGTTTTTTTTTTTTTTTTCTCTGAAAACAAGAAAATAATTATTTACTTGTCTAGAAAATCCTTCTTGATTTAAGAATCATTTTTATATTTTGGCTGGAAACAAGACAAAAAATGTAAGTAAGAAAAGTATTTTTGCAGTGTATGGTTGAATTGGATCAACAAAGGTCAGCTGCAAAGTCATTGGTTAATAAAATGGGATTAAATACATAAAGGAAACAAAAAGTAACTGGCGTTACTTTTTTGAAAAAGTAACTCAGATATATTCTTGGAAATGGAAAAAGTAATGCGTTACTTTATTAGTTACTTTAGTTAGTTATATTATTACATAACTTGCGTTACTTGTAATGTGTTACCCCCAACACTGGTTATAACGCATACCAAGATTGGTCAGAATCCACTAAAGCACTGCAAAAATATAGCCTCATGTCCATTTATGCACAAACTGCGTCAAATTCGCTAACACACTTTACAAAAACAGTTTGGTATTTTTAAAAAGCTTTTGATAATTTTTGTTTTTGCCAGAATGCTCTGAAGATAATCTGAGCCAATTTATGTGAAAATTGGACAAACCATCAAGGACGAGTTTGAAAACCTGCAACAAATCCCACAAATTCCAATTCCGAAATGAGCCAAGAAATCTGAGCGAAAAAGTATGCTGCTTTCAGTATTATGATTTTTGGTTAAACTGTTCAGAAATTGTGAACAAAAATGTAAATTTTGAACAGTAGGTGGCACTGTGCCGAAACTTGGTATAACACTTGGTATGTGTCTGAAATATTTTGATAACTTTTTGCCAGGATTGTCTGAAGATGATCTGAGACAATTTTGGTAAAAATCGACAAACCGCCTGGGACGAGTTTGAAAAAGTAGATTATTTTTTCCAAAATTCAAAATTGCATCTTGCATCTCAAAACTGCAATCTTGAAATCTAGAAATGTAAATTTTGGTAATCGAGTCAAAGAATAAAAGCGAAAAAAATTGCTTTTTGACCTTACGGTTAAAAAGTTATTAGCAGAAAGATACAAATTTGGCCTGTTGGTGGCGCTAGAGTGTTTGCATTAGGGACTCCACATTTGCTCTCTTTAATAATGAGACTGTCCTCTATTTGTGTGCCTCTATTTTTTTAGAAAAATGTCAAAAGAATCTGGATCAGTAGAAATGAAAATTTTGCTACTTTTAGACTGTATGGTTCGAAACTTATTAGCACAAACATGAGTGCAAATTTGGCCTGTTGGTGGCTTTTAACTTTTCCACAGACGGTTCTGTAAGATTCATAACAATAAGCTAAAGCATTCATTTAATACAGCATTTAAACATTTATAATTACAAAATTAAACTTTCAAAATTAAAAATTTGCATCCGACTTACATTCGATACATTCGACTCAACATGAGCTAATAATTCAGAGGAAAATAAAATTTTGCTTCTAGATCTTACATTTCAAAAGGTACTAGCAGAAATTTGGCCTATTGGTGGCGCTAAAGAGTTTAAGATAGAGACTTCAAATTTGCTGTGCTTAATAATGATACTACCCTCTATTTGTGTGCCTAATTTCATAACTTTTCCAAAAGTGGTTCTATAAGATTCATAACACTACGAGGTTTATATAACATGTACCAAGTTTGGTCAGAATCCACTAAAGCGTTATATAGCGCCATGTCCATTTTTGTGCAAATTTTGTCAAATTTGCTAACACACTTTACGAGAATAGTTTGGTCCAATTTTGGTAAAAACTGGACAAACAGTCCAGGAAAAATGTGAAAAAAAAGTTAATTTTGGGAAAAAATTGCAAAAAATAAACCTGAATCTGTAAAAATTGACATTTCGCTACTTTTAGTCCGTATGGTTCAAAGCTTATTAGCACAAACATGAGTGCAAATTTGGTCATTCATAACAACACGCTAAAGCATTAGTTTAATACAGCATTAAAAAAAAATAAAAAATTCAAATTTCAAAATTAAAAATTTGCATTCAACTTACATTAAATTACATGAGCTAATGATTCAGAGGAAAAAATCATTTAAGTTCTTAGCAGAAATATGTGAAATATTTTTAGAGAAATGCTTAATAAATGCGTTGCACTGTAACTAAACCCATTACATTTTAGCAGACTAAATTTACTGTAGATTTAGTCGACTAAAATCTTATGAAATTGAATCGACTAAAACTAGACTAAAACTAAAAACAATTCAGATTAACTAAAATATGACTAAAACTAAATGGCATTTTAGTCAAAAGACTATGACTAAAACTAAATCAAAATTTGCTGTCAAAATTAACACTGGTATAACAAAAAGTAAATTTTTGGGAAAATTGCAAAAAAAAAAAACGTAACATTAACTTTTTCCGCAGACAGTTCTGTAAGATTCATAACAATACGCTAAATTAATTTAATAAAGCGTTTAAAAACAATTGAAGCCTCATGTCCATTTTTGTGCAAATTTTGTCAAATTTGTTAACATACTTTACGAGAATAGTTTGATCCAGGTTAGGTAAGAACTGCACAAACCGTCTAGGAAAAATTAGAAAAAGTACATTTTCTGGAAAATTCAAAATTGACAAAAAAATAAATAAAAATCTGGATCTGTAGAAATGAAAATTTAGCAAAGTTATTAGCATAAATATGGCCTATTGGTGGCGCTAAAGACTTTAAGATAGAGGCTTCAAATTTTCTGTGCTTAATAATGATACTATCCTCTATTTGTGTGCCGAATTTTATAACTTTTTCACATGTGGTTCTATGGGCTGTCATAGACTTCCAGAGCGGAAGAATAAGAAGAAGAAAATGGACATCTTCGGTGCTTGGCCCCTAATCATGCAAATTGACACTTTCCATTCATTTTTCACATTTCATTTTAATTCGTGGGACTTTTTGTTTATTTTGGTGGCATTTGTTTTCCACAAGCCCCCATTAATGACCGAGCCTGACACGGATCGAAAGTCCTCAGACAGCCAAACCGAGGAACAGATTTCACTGCAGCTGGGAAATCAATTGATATTCTGAGGGGGAGCAGCTAAAGTTCCTAAAAGTGGGGGCGGAAAATCTGATAGACAGATGGAGCAAAAGCGTTGGAAGCAGTGAGACCGCTTGAGAAAGGGCTGGGGTACAAAAGCTTCTGCTCAGATAAGGGAGATGAAATGAAGCGTTCATCAAGTTTTTCGTTAGATAAACGCTCGTTTAATCTCCGTCTCGTCGAGCGCTTTCGCATCGGAGCGGCTCTCGTCGTTTCAATCAGAAGCCGAGCGAGTCATGCAAGACGGAAACCCGGCGGCGAGAGGAACAGATGAAACCAAAAACAAACAGCAAGTGATGTTTCCCTCGAGAGCCGCTGGAGATCAGGGTTAGTGTTTCTCGCCCTCACCTCCTCTGGGACGGTCTGTCTGGACCATTCTCCAGCCGACGCCACCACCGTGATGGAAGCCTTCTGGACCAGGTCAAATCCTGAACCCACTACCACGATTTTTCTGCCACCACTGAAACATAAGAAGTATTTGGTTTGAGGTCACATTGCTGAAGGGCAGTGTATAATTACAGCTTGTTAAGAAACTAAGCATTAAAAACTAAAATAATGTTTGTGTAATGTAGAGCTGTGTACCAATTTCTTTCTCTAAATTATACTATAAAATAAATATAAGATAAAATGTGAATGTGAATATGTATATATATACATTTATTTAATCTTTTTTTTAAGTTGGAAATATATAATATTAACATACAAAACAATAAGCAAAATATTTTTGCATATACATGCTTCAACTATTCATAAAACTCAACATTATATATATATTTTACTACTATATATATATATATATATATAGTAGTCAACATTTGAAGTGGATCAAAAAAGTTTATCAAAGTTGTCCTAAAACAAGAACGAGTATGAAAAGGTTTTCATGAAAGGTTTTGATCCACTTCAAATGTTGACTACTGTATATATATATATATAATTAAATATGTATTTATATTATAAATATATTTACAAAGTTTTATTATATATATATATATATATATATATATATAAAATACAATACAAAATAATAAGCAAAAATATTTTAGCATATATAAATGCTTCAACTATTCATAAAACTCAAAATTATATATATTTTGAGTTTTATGAATATATATATATATATATATATATATATAATTAAAATATAATATATAATATATATATATATATATATAATTATATAAATTATATAAATATATATATATATATATATATATATAATTATATAAATATATATATATATATATATATATATATATATATATATATATATATATATATATAATTAAAATATACATAATTTAAATATATAATATATATTTAAAATATATATATAAAAGTTTCAATTATTCATAAAACTCAACAGAATATATATATATATATATATATATAATTTCGTTTTTTCGTTTTTACGTTGAAAATATATAACATTAACATACAAAATAATAAGCAAAATATTGTAGCATATATAAAAGTTTCAATTATTCATAAAACTCAACAGAACATATATATATATATATATATATATATATAATTAAATGATATAAATTATATAAATATATATATATATATATATATATATATATATATATATAATTAAAATATACATAATTTAAATATATAATATATATTTAAAATATATATATATAAAAGTTTCAATTATTCATAAAAATCAACAGAATATATATATATATATATATATATATATATATATATTTATAATTTATTTTTTACGTTGAAAATATATAACATTAACATACAAAATAAGAAGCAAAATATTGTAGCATATATAAAAGTTTCAATTATTCATAAAACTCAACAGAATATATATATATATATATATATTTTTTTTTTTAGTTGAAAATATATAACATTAACATACAAAATAATAAGCAAAATATTTTAGCATATATAAATGCTTCAACTATTCATAAAACTCAACATTATATATATTTTGAGTTTTATGAATATGTTTTATGAATTTATATATATATATATATATATATATATACATATATAATTAAAATATATAATATATATTTAAAATATATATATAAAAGTTTTAATTCATAAAATTCATAAAACTATATATATATATATATATATATATATATATTATTTTTTTTTTTAAGTTGAAAATATATAACATTAACAGACAAAATAATAAGCAAAATATTTTAGCATATATAAATGTTTAAATATTCTACAAGTTATATAATACAATTTTCAATACAATATAATCAAATATGTATTATTCATTAAAATATATATTTTAAAAGTTTTATCATATAGATTTCAGAAATTATATATAAAATTGTATATTATATATATTTTTATATATATATATATATATATATATATATATATATATATATATATATATGCATTTGTTTAATTTTTACAAATATTCATATAACACTGCTCTCCCTTTTTCATCTTATTTATTTTTTATTTAAAATGTAAAATATCTTATTAGGACGAACAAACTGATAAATGTACTTTAATAGTATTTAAATAATGTTTTGCAAAATGCAGCATTCATCAGTGTATGCATGAGTTCTGATGTATGGTTGTGTGGGCAAGGAAAATATTGGATGGATTGGACGCCATATTTTCTGGCAAACAGAACTGACCAGATGAAGCTGCTCTTGGGTTGGTGGTCGGACACAGACGGGTTGTTGGAGAACTGAAAGACCGTCCCGATGGTGGTTGTGGTGTGTTTGCCGTATTGAACTCTGACACTGAGGTGAGGCGATGGAACCGTATCGCCCACATACTCTGACAGCTTACAGGTGATCTGCTCTTTAAAGCTCTCACTAACAGACAGGAACAACACAAAATGAACCAAAAAGGGGCAAACCTAATGAAAATGACAGAAAGGACATTTCTCATGATGCACTTACACTCTGCAGGGCACTTCGCCCACCGTTATTTGAAGGTCTTCTTTGGAAGCGGTGTTCAGGTGTATCCCAGTAATAGTGAGAACGGTTCCTCCTGCTTTAGGGCCTCGATTTGGAGACACGCTCTGTGCTATGGGGTCCTACAGAAACAAAGATCACATTGATTTTGAGTTCATTTGCTGAATATGTTTAGTTCAAGGTTTCTTACTCTTCTTACTATGCATTAACTTCACTATACATTTTCAAACAACAGAGTATGCATGTAAAATGTGATTTAATTATTTATGCATTTAATTATTATTTGTCAAAGTAACAAAAAGTAATAAATGAAAGAAATTTAATTACAGAATTTATATATATATATATATATATATATATATATATATATGTGTGTGTGTGTGTGTGTGTGTGTGTGTGTGTGTGTGTAATTGTAATTTAATTTCTATTATTTATTAGTTATAAATTGCACTTACATTACTTTGTAAAAAAATTTTTGTATTTAAATAATAAACAAATTAACTTGTTTATATTATGCTGAGCTGTGTATTTTACTCTCTGTATTTGAAATTATAAATATTTCATTAAATAAACCAAACTACATATACATATATATATATATATATATATATATACACACATACATATTATTAATTTAATAATACTATTGAATTATACTAATTATACAAAATAGAGCATATATACAGTAAGTAATGTTTTTACATAAGTAGTATAAGTAAATATTAAATTAACTTACACACACACACACACACACACACACATATATATATATATAAACTTTTTTATTAATTTTAATAATGACATTAATTATACAAAGTAGAGCATATATAAGTAAATTATAAATTATTTAAAACTTGTGTTATACAAGTTTATTTATTACTTAATATTACAAAATTATATATTGCAACATTATATATTTTACTAAATTAATAATTACAGAACATAAATGGCAACAATTGGGCACACACTTTTACATACAAGTAATTATAATTACTTATTAAAACAAGTAATTACAGTGATAATTTTAAATATGTTTATATATTAATAAATACATGTTTAAATACATATTAATTATAATTATAGTAATATAATATGTGTGTGTGTGTGTGTGTGTGTATATATATATTACATAGATGTTAAATACTATGTATATAGTTTAAATATATATTTACATTTTTAATTTTATAAATTATTCTATAAATCATAAACGTACATTACACAAATGCAAAGTACTACATGTATATAGTTTATATATACAAAAAATAAAATATTTAAATATGTTGCATCATACAAAATAACTGAAATATTTGTATTTATACATATGTATTTGTATTTATTATATATATATATATATATATAAAAATATAATAAAAAGTATATTTAAATTGTTACATTTTATATGACATTATTATCATATATAATTGTATCATGATATTTTTAATTAAAAATACATATTGCATTATATTGTATCATATATATTGTCATTTTAAGTTGCATAACTTTGCATAACATTTATACAATTAATTCATTTCCATCAATTTTCTATAGAGTTTAAGAATAATTAAAACACACACATATATACATATATATATATATATATATATATATATATATATATATATATATATATGAAGTGTTATATAAATTTAAGTGGATCAAAAAACTATATATTTATTATAGTATATATTAATATTATATATATAGTATTTATTAATATGTATGCATGGATTTAAAAAAATCTCAAATATTTAATAAATATTTTATATAGTTTTATAAATGAATAGTTTTAAGAGTTTTATGAATAATTAAAACATATAATAAAATATTTAAATTATTATTTTGTAAGTTAATGTTATAATTTTCTTTTTGTGTGTGTATATATATATATATATATATATAAATGTGCACAAGAGCTGAAAATATCCAGCATTGACGGAGACGCCCGATGCATTACCATCTTATTGTAATGATTACATAATCCCAGGAAATGCATCTGCGAGCTGTCCGAGAGCCGTCAGTCTGCTGAACAAACACACACCCTCAGCGTTTCCCTGCGGGAGCGACTGTGACAGCCTATCTCCCCGAAAACCTGATGCAATAAACCCTGCTAAAGCCGTCAGCGGCTGATAATTATGAGGCCTGCGGGAGCGTGTGACCAGTGGCCACACACAAAACAGCCCAGCGTTACATAACACACGCTGAGAGACGCTCCTGTGGACTCACACAAACCAACCACACAGAGTTTCACTCATTTACCGTGAGAGCAGTGCATGCTGGGGAATGAAGAATCGTGACTTACCCTGTATGTGAAGCGGACCGTTTTTGTGGATATGCCTTTCTTTCCTCTGCCCACCTCGATTTCCACCTCTCCGGTCTTGTACAGTTTCGCCGGGCCGATTTCACACACCACACTGACACACAAACACAAAACCTGCTTTAATTAAAAGATCCAGACACTGCAAAACATTTATGACATGCTTTTGAGTAGCACAAATATATATATATATATATATATATATATAGTGCTACAAAATTTTTTACAAACTAAAATTATATTTGTTTTGCAGAACTGCAAACTTTTTTGTTTTAATTAATGTCATTTCTATAAATAAAAATACATTTTATAATACATTTGTTAAGTAACAAATATAAATAAACACTTTATTCATATTATTATTATTAGTTTATTTTTTATTTATTATTTAGAAATAATTAATTTTAAACTAAATGATCTTAATAAAATTACAAATCTATCTATCTATCTAATAATATAAACACTATTTTATATTATACACACACACACACACACACACACACACACACACTATTTATGTTATTATTTATATTAAATTATCTAATAAAATGACTAATTTATCAATAATATTAATATTAATTCTATTATTTACATATAAATACATATACACACATACAATTATTTTTTAACATAAATAATCTAAACTTGTAAATTAATAATGTGTGAATAATATAAATAAAATATTGAATTAATTAAATGCCTTTAAATAAATAACATACATAAATAAAATGGTTAATTAATACATTTACCAATTTAAAAATATATACACATTATATTATTTTACTGATATTATTTAACTTTTTTTATTATATATACAAATGTAATAAAATAGTAAATTAACACATTTTGCACCATAAAAATAAATAATTTAATTGTGTTAGTATTTACACGTGTGTAAATATACATAAAATATTAAATTAATTAAATGCCTTTACACACATATATATATATATATATATATATATATATACACACATACACATACATACATACATACATGTATATATAAAATGGTTAATTAATACATTTACCAATCTAAAAAATGCATATACATTACTTTACTGATATTATTTACATATAAATAAACTCATATTCACATTTTCACATTTCATTATATATACACATATAATAAAATAGTAAATTAACACATTTAGCACTATAAACATAAATAAATGATTTAATTGCATAATTATTTACACATGCGTGTAAATAATATACATAAAATATTAAATTAATTAAATGCCTTTACAGAAATAATATACATAAATTAAGCTATTTTAATTTAAAATGTATAATTTAAAAATATATACACATTATATTATTTTACTGATATTATTTACATATAAATAAATTCATATTCACATCTTTTTTTCATTGTATATACACATATAATAAAATAGTAAATTAACACATTTAGCACTATAAACATAAATAAATGATTTAATTGCATAATTATTTACACATGCGTGTAAATAATATACATAAAATATTAAATTAATTAAATGCCTTTACAGAAATAATATACATAAATTTTAATTTAAAATGTATAATTTAAAAATATATACACATTATATTATTTTACTGATATTATTTACATATA
>CM065141.1:3452500-3495000 GCA_033026305.1 Cirrhinus molitorella | reverse complement strand
TGTTCGTAAAGACGCTCTGCGCATTTAAATAAAAGCATTTCATAAGCAGTTGTGAGTGGGGTGGCCCCGCCCATGCGTTAATTGCGTTAAATATTTTGAACGCGTTAAAATGAAAAAATTAATCGCCTGCGTTAACGCGCTAATTTTGACACCACTAATATATATATATATATATAATTAAAAAATAATTAACTTTTTTTTTTAAATCAACTAAAATCTTAGCTTTGAGTGAAAAACTGTTTAATTTAACTTGTTATACAAGAAGTATTGAGTCACAACTGGTAAATGAATCATTTTTTAATTAATCAATGGATCTGATTCACAAATTTTCTGTCAATGTCGACTCATTTTGGTTCAAATCTGTAGCAATTTCATAAAATAACTAACTTTGGGTGGGAAAAAGCTGAATTTAGGTATAATATGAGAAGAATATCAGTCAATTTGTAAACAAACAATTCTTTGAGTCAAATCTTTTGAATGAATCAATGGATCTGATTCACAAAACTAGTCTACATTTTCTGTCAGTGTCGACTCATGTTGGTTCAAACCTGTAGCAATCTCTTTTTCACTTAAAATACTTCTTTTTCATAAATAATAAAATAAATAACTAAAGAACTAGCTTTGGGTGAGAAAAAACTGAATTTAAGTATAATATGAGAAGAATATCAGTCAACTTGTAAACAAACAATTCTTTTGAGTCAAATCTTTTGAATAAATCAATGGATTATGATTCACAAAACCAGTCTAAATTTCTGTCATCTGTCAACATTATTCTTTGGCTTTAGATGAGAAACAACAATTTAAGTATGATATGAGAAGAATATGAGAAGCTTGATTTGTGAACGAATCATTCTGTTGAGTCAAATCTTTTGAACGAATCAATGGATCTGATTCACAAAACCTGTCTAAATTTATATTGTTTTTCATTGTTTAGTCACTTTGGTGTAAACCTTTAGCGATTTCCTTTTCCCTTTAATGACTTTTTTTTTGCTTAATTATTATAATGAGCAAATAATATAATAAAATAAATAATATAAAGAACTGATTAAGTAAATAATATAAATAAATAATTAAACTTGTGCGCTATAGTCAAGTCCTCTAATATTATTCAGTGGCTTTAGGTAGGAAACAACTGAATTTAAGTATGATATGAAAAAGGATTTTAAGCTCAATTTGTGAACGAATCATTCTTTTGAGTCAAATCTTTTGAAAGAATCAATGGATCTAAATCACAAAACCAGTCTAAATTTTTGTTAACATTATTCGGCAGCTTTGGGTGAGAAACAACTGAATTTACAGTGTTATATGAGAAGTTTTTTTTTTTTTATTTTACTCAATTTGTGAACGAATCATTCTTTTGAGTCAAATCTTTTGAATGAATCAATAGCTCTGAATCACAAAACCAGTCTAAATTTCGGTCATCTGTCAACGTTATTCAACGGCTTTAGCTGAGAAACAACTGAATTTAAGTATGATACATCTTTAACTTATGCTGATTCAAACCAGTAGCAATTTCTTTTTCACTTTAAAGACTTTTTTATATTATTCATAAATAGCATAAGTAATAAAATAAATACAAAAAATAACAAAATAAGTAAATAACATAATAAATAATTAAATGTGTGCAATTGTCAAGTCTTCTAACGTTATTCAATGGCAAATTTTGGTGAGAAACAACTGAATTTACAGTGTTATATGAGAAGTTTTTTTTTTTTTTACTCAATTTGTGAACGAATCATTCTTTTGAGTCAAATCTTTTCGATGAATCAATGGATCTGAATCACAAAACCAATCTAAATTTCGGTCATCTGTCAACGTTATTCAACATCTTTGGGTGAGAAACAACTGAATTCAAGTATAATATTAGAAGATTATGAGACATTTTTAAGATTGATTTGTGAACGAATCATTCTTTTGAGTCGAATCATTTTAATGAATTAATGAATCTGATTCACAAAAGCAGTCTATTTTTTTTTTTGGTGAGAAACAACTGAATTTACAGTGTTATATGAGAAGTTTTTTTTTAAAAAAACTCAATTTGTGAATGAATCATTCTTTTGAGTCAAATCTTTTTGATGAATCAATGGATCTGATTCACAAAACCAGTCTAAATTCCTGCCATTGTTTCTGGCTTAAATAATATAATAATACAGTAAGTAAATAATATTTAATGTATCTTGTCTTATAAAGTCATTTAGCCTAAGAAATAACAAAATTTGAGTTCAGTTACATTCAAACATAGTGAAGTCCAATATGTGAATGAATCGTTCTGTTTTTTGTTTTTGCTTTTTCAATTGCAAACAACTGAATTTAAGTTACAAATGAATAACTGTTTTTAATCAAATCAACGGATTTGATTCACAAAACCAGTCCAAATGATCGTTCACATCTCAAACTGATTCAACTAATTGATTCAAACCTAGTTGAACATGAGAATCAGGTCATTTGATTCATTAGGGTAAGATTATAAGTAAAAACATCTTGCATTTCAATCAGTTCATCGCAGAAAACTAGCAAATGACTTCAGACGGCTTGGAATATAGCGCATGAATTTAATTCCACTACAAAAGCAACCCGCACATGCTTCAAAATCTCTTCTTTTATGTTTCCGGCGGGTGCGCAAATGATGAAAAGTGAGAGCGATTACCGCTAAGACTGCTGTCGATCTTCTTTCCCGTGTATTTGTCTCGTACGTGGAACAGAACGTTGGTCTCATGAGCTTTATCAAAGGAAAACTGGAAGAGACAGATCAGAGGGTGAGTCACACATGCTTCAGGAGCGTCTCATTTGGACATGAGCTCATCTTAGGTAAAAATATTCCTCTCTGTATCCACGGGCGGTTTGGCAGGAAGTCAAAAAGCAGCCCGAACGGTGTTTGCTGCTCTCTCTGCTCAACACCTACTGTTCTCTCCTCCACATTCAACGCTACAGGCTGGAGACTTTCCAACAGGGGGAGCTATAAACTCCCAGAAGAGCTACTGAAGTGCAGGTAGGTGTCTCTTTATGCTGCGTATCATTTAGTAAGAGCTTTTTATATAAAACGATTTACAGTAGAGGAACAAGATTCTGCCCGAGGCAACATGTGGATCGAGAGAGAAACTAACCACATATCCACTGAAAGAGTAGAAGGGCCCTGGCTCCGTCTTGACGTCTTCCTCAGACTTCATCAGCTCTGTTCCGATGGTGAAATCACGGCCCTGAAGTGTCACAATTTAGAAAGCATCAACAAAAACGCTTTTGCCACAGTTAGTCACAGGCACGAGATGATGGAGGAAGAGAAGAGAACAGATTTAGAAAAAAGTACAACCCAGAATTACGATTTACTACGGATTAAGAATGCATTATGAGTGCACTGGAAAAAACATTTTCAGAAAATAACATCGAAATGTCCTTCAAAACAAGGCTGATCACAAAATTATTTCGAAGCAAAATATTTATAAAATAATTACTATATATATATATATATATATATATATATATAATTTGTCAATTTAACAGTTTAAGAGCAAATTGATTATATTAATAAAATGTCTGTATTATTTTAAAAAGGCTTACACTTAATATATAATATTTAATATCTTATTTAATTCACAATCTGTAAATGTAATGTAATGATATTAAATAATTTAATACTATAAGCGTATATTAATGTAAATATTAATACATGCTTGTAGCATTATAATTCTCTATATATTACATATATATTCAGAAAATATATAAAGCTCAATATATAAATGTTATTTAGGTATTATATATATATATATATATATATATATATATATATATATGTATACACATACACACAGACTTGATACATTTATATATATGTATATATATATATATATATATATAAAATATTTAATATATGTTTAGAATATATATAAACTTCAACATATATGAAATATTGTATATATTTTATATAATGTTATACACTTGATATATTTTAAAATTATATATATATATATATATATATATATAAAATATGTAATATATATTTTAAATATATATAAAGTTCAATATATATAAAAGATATTAGATATAATATATATATATATATATATATAATATCTTAAATATTTCATATGTTTAGAATATACATATACACACACACACACACACACATATATATATATATATATATATATATATTTAAAATATCTAAAATATTTTAGATATTTATATTATTTTATACAAGAAATATATATATCGTCAGTACAATATAATATTTTATAATACAATATACATTTTGCATATGAATTATTTAAGATATCTTATATAATTTTATAAATTAACAACTACTAAATGACAACAACAATAATAATAAAAAATAATAAAACAATTTGCGAATGGATATAATCTCTAAAAACAACCATAATAGTTTAAGCTTATAGAATTAATTATTTAATAATGTAAATGTAATGTAATTCATAATTACAGTAATTTCAATATTATATTCTAATTATATTACAGTATATTATATTGTTATATTATACAATATTTCAAATATTACAGTGAATATATTATTAGTGATTAATCAGATTACTTAATAAACATACGCACAGTTTATTCAAGCGACTTACATAAGCAAGGCAAAAATATTTATTGAATCACTTTGAATGAACTTGTGACTTTGAAGAATGACATTTGATGTGAAAAGGACGAGCGGAAACAACTCGCCTTGTACGGGTCCAGATTGATGCCCTCAAAACTAATCCGGGTTTTGTATCCGACTGGGATGAGGACGGGATCTGGATTCTCGAAGCGTGGACAGCTCTTGTTCTAGAACACAGAGAAGATGGAGAACTCAGGAAAGTTGAATCTGCTGAAGTCCACACTAATCTGTGGCGATTTTCGGAGCGATTTTTAATTTACAGCCCACATAAATTAATGAACAGCCATTGAAACTGAAAAACTCATTAACTGCGATGACGTGCATGAATAAAACAGTTTATTTACAGCTGAAATGTAATATATCCTCACTGACATTGGTGACTGTGTCTAATTGCATAATTGCATATAATCCATTTTTCCCGTCCGTTTTGCTGATTCAGCTAATGTGTTTCGCATTAAAACTTTCTGAGTAAAGTCATTTACTCTGTGTCCATTTCATCAGCCATGTGTGGCTGTTCCAGGAAACATCAAAGAGTGTGAAGGCCATTTCTGAAATTGCTGGCACTGGATATCGATAACGATTCAGCTGTATGCTTCGAGAAATGGTTTTAAGAAAATAAATAAATTAAACATCTGGACCAGCTGGATCTGGTGTTTGAAGACGAGAACCGCATGAAACTAATCAAAGCGGCCCAAATCAATGCCGCTGATAGCAGACATACATCACTAAGACGTTTACTCGATTTGTGCTTTTTCATACATGTCATTTTTAGCACGTTTCCTCATCTGCAATACTTCACTAAACACTCAACGTCAAATGCTAGAACGACACTCGGAAGATATTTTTATTTGCCTAACGCACATTCTTGGTCTTAAAGGAATAGTCCACCCAAAAGGAAAATTGCTGAGAATGTATTCTCCCTCAGGCCATCCAAAATGTAGATGAGATTTGGAGGAACGTAGCATTGCATCACTTGCTCACCAGTGGATCATTGCAGTGAATGGGTGCCATCAGAATAAGAGTCCAAACAGCTGATTAAAACATCACAATAATCCACACCACTCCAGTCCATCTGTTAACATCTTGTCAAGTGACAAGCAGCATTTTTATAAGAAACCAATCCATTGCAATGAATGGGTGCCATCAGAATGAGAGTCCAAAACGCCTGATTAAAACACCACAATAATCCACACCACTCCAGTCCATCAGTTAACATCTTGTAAAGTGAAAAGCTGCATTTTTATAAGAAACCAATCCATTGCAGTGAATGGGTGCCGTCAGAATGAGAGTCCAAACAGCTGATTAAAACATCACAATAATCCACAAGTAATCCACACCACTTGTCCATCAGTTAACATCTTGTCAAGTGAAAAGCTGCATTTTTATAAGAAACCAATCCATTGCACTGAATGGGTGCCATCAGAATGAGAGTCCAAAACGGCTGATTAAAACACCACAATAATCAGCTATGAGAGTCCAGATAGCTGATTAAAACATCACATTAATCCAAAAGTAATCCACACCACTCGTCCAACAGTTAACATCTTGTAAAGTGAAAAGCTGCATTTTTGTAAGAAACTAATCCACCGCAGTGAATGGGTGCCGTCAGAATGAGAGTCCAAACAGCTGATTAAAACATCACAATAATCCACACCACTCCAGTCCATCAGTTAACATCTTGTCAAGTGAAAAGATGCATTTTTATAAGAAACCAATCCATTGCAATGAATGGGTGCCGTCAGAATGAGAGTCCAAACAGCTGATTAAAACACCACAATAATCCACAAGTAATCCACACCACTCCGGTCCATCAGTTAACATCTTGTAAAGTGAAAAGCTGTATTTTTGTAAGAAACCAATCCATTGCACTGAATGGATGCCATCAGAATGAGAGTCCAAAACGGCTGATTAAAACACCACAATAATCCACAAGTAATCCACACCACTCCAGTCCATCAGTTAACATATTTTTAAAGTGAAAAGCCGCATTTTTATAAGAAACCAATTAATTGCAATGAATGGGTGCCGTCAGAATGAGAGTCCAAAACGGCTGATTAAAACACCACAATAATCAGCTATGAGAGTCCAGATAGCTGATTAAAACATCACATTAATCCAAAAGTAATCCACACCACTCGTCCAACAGTTAACATCTTGTAAAGTGAAAAGCTGCATTTTTGTAAGAAACTAATCCACCGCAGTGAATGGGTGCCGTCAGAATGAGAGTCCAAACAGCTGATTAAAACATCACAATAATCCACAAGTAATCCACACCACTCCAGTCCATCAGTTAACATCTTGTAAAGTGAAAAGCCGCATTTTTATAAGAAACCAATCCATTGCACTGAATGGGTGCCATCAGAATGAGAGTCCAAAACGGCTGATTAAAACACCATAATAATCCACAAGTAATCCACACCACTCCAGTCCATCAGTTAACATCTTGTCAAGTGAAAAACTGCAATAAAATCCCGCCTCTTGCATTGAATCAGTCTGAATTTACAATATGATGGTGTCAATGGAAAGACTAATTTAAAAAGTAAATAAACAACCCACACACATTTAGTTATTTAGCAGACGCTTTTATCCAAAGCAATTTACAAATGAGGACAATGGAAGCAATCCAAATCAACAAAACAGCAATGCTCTGACAAGTGCTATGACAAGTCTCAGATTATCTTAGTGCAGCATTTAAATCATATAGTAAATAAAAAGAAAAAGATAGAAAAGAAAAAGAATAGAGCAAGCTATTTTTTTTTTTGAAAAATAGACAAAGAATATGACAAAAAATAGGTTTAAACTACTATTTAATAATTAAACTTTATTTTTATATATTTATTTTATTTATTTTTTTAGATATAACCACTTTGTTACGTCAAAATAAAACTTGAAACATGATCTCTAAGAGTTTTTAGTGAGTAATCGGCTTGGTGATATTCAAAGTCAATCTCTGGTCTGTGACCAACATTTACTGTGCTTTGAAAAATCCAGAAATACTTAAAAGTTAAATACTAAAAAGAATAGCTGAGCATTTTTGGGATTTCTTTAGAAAAACGGTGTACTGTGTTGTACAGTATGTGTAGTAAGTGAAGCATGTAATAGACGGTCTCACTGCTAAAAAGGGTGAAAATGGTGAAAGTGAGCTCATTTGTTTCTCTGTTCAGTACCTGTCTGTGTTTGATTATATTGGCGCCGGTCTCGGCATCGCTCAGATCGGTGCAGGTGTGCGCCGCAATGTTCCACTGACATCCCCAAGCGCTGCTCACACAGGAAGTGCATCTGCGGAGAAACAAGCGGAGGTTTCGAATCAGAGTTCTAGTTAAATTTTTCATCAGTGTGTAAATGTTTGCAGTAAAAGCATATAGTCCCAGTGCACTTCAAATAATACTCATTCATCAGCAATGTCCCAAAGCTCTTAAAAAAACACAAGGAGAAAGGGGAAAAAAGAGATGAGAGATCGACTTTCATGTGTGATGAATGAATGAGAAACGAAAGCAATTTCCTGCTCTTGGAGGTAAAAAAAAAAAAAAAAACGTAAGCAAGTCTCTATAGAAGCAAATTCAATTCCAGCTTCAGTGATGCATTACAATTTATGAGTAAACCTCATCGTTACAGATGCTCGTATTCATTATACACACAGTGGTGTCAGCATAAAGCCGAGAGACACACACTCGCTGACAATAGGAGCCCAGACAGCAAACGTACGGTGTGTTTTCTGCTTTTCGGACTGCCGCTGCGCAGTTGTAGAACTTGTACTCGCTGGACGCCACCTCTACGCTGTCGTTCACTACGATGCGGACCGGAACGGCCACGAAATCTACAATGTAACACACAGAGAGGGTCAGGAGAAGGTTAGCCAATCACAGCAAAGGTCAACAGCATCAAAGTCTTAAAGATACAGCAGCAAAACTGTCTTAAATGACAGTAAGAGACAGATTTTGGTGCAAGAAATCCTGCTGAACATTTTAAGTGAACTTAAGCCTGAAATTAAAGGCATAAGGAGATGAATTCAAGGATGAGATGAGTTTAGAATCAAAAATCAACGCAAAACAACGACTCCCTTTGGTTTCACAATAGTAACAAAACACAGGTTTGAAAAATAAGCATGTGAATAATAATAATAAAAAATAAAATAAAGTAATTAAAAACTTAATTTAGCTAAAAATGTAATTTAATTTAATAGCCTCAATATTAACTAACTAAATATTAAAATACATTTAACTTTAATATTTAAAAAACAATGGTGTTGTAAATGATGAAATTATAATAATAAAGAAAACTAAATAACAAATAAAATTATGTAAAAAAAAAAATTATTGTTTATTACTAATAAAAAAAAATAATGTAAATATTTTAATTAAATTACTTTATTTAATTCAGACTATTGTTTTAAACCCAACATCATTCTGGGCCATTTCTAAGAACTAGACTGCTACATTATATAATAATAATAATAATAATAATATTATATAACAGCATGTAAATAATAAAATAATTAAAACAATAAAAACAATAAATATTTCAATATATTTATATTAATATTTGAAACTATTATTTTTTAATTTACTAATTTTAATTTTACTAATTAGTATTTTTTTTTAAATGAATGATAAAATGATTATTAAAACAGTTTATGCACAATTACAAATAATTAAAATATTGTAATTAAAATAATTTAATTTACTAATAAAAAAAATAATGTAAATATTTTAATTAAATTACTTTATTTAATTCAGACTATTGTTTTAAACCCAACATCATTCTGGACCATTTGTAAGAACGGGACTGCTACATAATAACAATAATAATAATAATAATAATAATAATAATGATAATAATATAAAAGCATGTAAAAAAAATAATTAAAATAATGAATAATAAAAACTATTAAATATTTCAATAAAGTTTACTTTAGTATTTAAATACAAATTTAAGCAACATAATAGTATAATTATTAAAAAATATATTAATTATGAAAAATACATGATTGCTTTCATTAATGTATTAATGTAATAAAGTATTATTTACTATAGATACAAACAATAATGTAACATCTTGAGTTGATTACTAATTATAATTTTTTATTCTGGACCATTTAAGAACTGGACAATAATAATAATAATAATAATAATAATAGTTTAAGAATAAATGATTAAAACATTTACATGTGCAAATAGTAAGTTAAAAATGAAAATTACTATTATGAATAATACATTATTCCTTTTATTAATGGTATAAATAATAACAATAATAATAATAATAATAGTTTATTGTTAATAATAATAATAATAATAATAATAATAATAATAATAATAATAATAGTTTAGGAATAAATTAATAAAACATTTAAATGTAAAAATAGTAAGTTAAATATTAAGAATTATTATTATGAATTGCTAATTAAAATCTAATTCCTATTTTTTTAATAATAATAATAATAATAAAAATAAGTAAAAAAAAATAATACAAATAAAAAAAACAACATATATAGATATAGATGATAATGCAGTATTTATTTACCAATTAATTTACTGAAAATTGTAATAAAATGTATTTCAAAATAATAAAAAATGAGAAGCTTTCCTTTCATTAGGTCTACAGTACGTTCACTAACACAGTCAACATTTTTAGAGGGTCAGAGACCTGTCCCGTGTTGCGACGTACCTTGGTGCGCAGGTGTTGGGGGTATAAGGTGCTGTTCAGGTAAGCGGCAACTGATCCGGCCGTCCACCATCCTGGCGTTGCTCTGATAAGAGCCGAAGGCGCAGTGGATACGGTCCGAATCTCTGAGGATCGGCAGCGCTCTGACGTTTATCTCAACCTGAGATTTGAGAGAAATGAGTTGGGTTTGTTTAAAATGACATTTCTGAACTTTGTCTGAACAACTGTTAGGATTTCATGAGAATGTTCTTAAGCATTTCACTCAATAAAACAGCAAGAAGCGCCTTGTTAATACACACACGGCGCAATCAGAGAACGTATTGCATTGAAGCGCAAAACACGACGGCAGCACCTTTACAACAGCATTGTAAACACGCCATCAGCGCCCATTGTGTTTTCACCGTCTGTTCACCAATATGGCCTCATTGTGTGGGAGTCGTGCTCAGCTTTTCTCATAATCAGCGCTGAGCAGTCTGGTTTAAAAATAAGACTCTGGTAATTGTGTCCGCGACACTCAGGCTGGTACCTGCTGGGACTTCAAGCAGCTGAGATTCGGCGGGTGGAAAGAGACGATTTTCACACACTGTTGGCTCGGACTCCACAGCCAACCGTTTTTTTCCTCGGCGCGGCTGCACTCCGATCTCCTGGTGCATCTACGCAATCAATAACGCATTAGAACATAACACTCCTCGTGCAATTAAACACAATGTTAGAATACAACACTTATGTTCAGGGAAAACATGACGAGTGAGTCTTTACTCTGCAATTTTGTTTTCTGTAAATAATACAGTAAAAATCCTGAATTTAACTGGTTCAATTCAAAATAATATGTCTACATATATATTTAACATAATTAGAAAGTGTATGGAAAAAATAACATATAGATAATAATAAAAAAAAACTGTCAAAAATGCAACCAGTTTCAATTTAAAATACTATTAACAAATATATATATATATATATATATATATATATATATATATATATATTCCTGTATTTGTTTATAGTACAATAGTTTATAAAGTTTATAGTATATAAACTTTATATATATAAACTTATATATATATATATATATATATATATATATATAAAGTTACAATCCATTAAATTATAGAATAATAATTAAATAACTTATTATAAAAAATTGTATAGAATATATAATATTAAAAAATAACTCAAATTAATCAATATTTATGTAGTATGTAATACAGAAATACTTTAGAAATATAATATAAAAAATTAAGAAAATAAAAAAGTGTCTGTAAATAAAATAGATAGAATAAAGAAAAAATAAATAAACAGAATTAAAATTAATTAAATTGAATATATATAATTATAAAATATCAATAAAATACTTGGAAATATAATAATTTATAAATAATTATAGTGAAAAAAATATATATGTGTATATATATGTGTATATATATATATATATATATATATTCAAAATAATATGTCTACATATATATACAGTATTATAACATAATTAGAAAGTGTATGGAAAAATATAAAATATATATAATAATAATAAAAAAGGGTCAAAAATGCAAGCAGTTTCAATTTAAAATACTATAAACGAATACAGGAAATATATATATATATATATATATATAGCCTTTTCCTTATACGTTATATATACAAATAATATAGAAATATAACACTATATATACACTAAATTATACAATAACAATTAAATAATTCTAACTAACAAATATATATGTAGTATGTAATGTGGAAATACTATATAAATACACAAAAAAAATTATGTAAAAAAAATAAATAGCACTGTCAAAAATTCATTTTAATAAATATAAATATAAAAGAAAATATGAAAAATACTGTATATAAATATTACATAATATATATTAGATATTTTGTTTGATTTTACACTATTTTATGCATTATATATATATATATATATATATATATATATATATATATATATTTTTTTTTTTTTTTTTTTTGGCGAGTACAGTGGAAACAGAGGCTGGATTCAAACTTTAAACAGAAGGCCAACCTCAAGAAAAAACATTTTAAGTCTTAAACGTGGGTACCTTCCCTCCAGGACACACCAGCCACAGTACGGATCTCTCTGAGCGACACACGACTGGCAGTCTGTCTTCAGATGGCAGGCCTGCACAGGCACCTTCGTGATCTGCACAAAACAACGAAACGATTCAAAGAACGTTGCACTCAGTAGAGCTAGTATGCATCTAAAGGATGCAATGCAAAACCCAATTCATTAAACTTTAAAAGGTCCCAAGGAGACAAAAGTGAAAACCATAAAAAGCAAAGTAGTTCCTGAAAAGTAAATAAGTTGATACAAAACAAAGCCTTTATGTAAATCAGTTCAAGCGGAATTAACTGAAGAAAATAACAGAGAACACAACACACAGCAAAACACGAAGGCTTTCAATAAACGCTGCAATTACACCAGCGTATGATCATAAGCTCAGCAAAATGTACACTATATTGCACCATAACCCTCTGACGTTTGGTCACTGAAAATTGTTATAATTAAAAATCGTAGCTTCATTGGAATGAGATGACACTTGGTGACTTTTGTCACATTAGCAGTGTGAACACACAAAAATCATAGACATGATTCGGATATTTTAAAGGGTTAAAAAAGAAAAAAAAACAGTCAAAAATGACCGACATAGGAAATGAATGGGAAATACAAAAAAATATGAAAACTCAGAGAATCTCTTGGTGGTACAAACTACAAATCAGCGAAAGCGAGTGAAATTAACTAGTAAGACTGCAACAGAGCAAATTTTGAGTATATATGTAATAAAATGAATACATGGAAACTAAATACAAAAGAGTCAAGAAAGTCTCTCTCTCTCTCTCTCTTTCACTTTCTCATGCACACACCAGGCATGTGATCAGGATAGAGACAAAAAGGAGGAAAATCTGGCCACGCCTCATGCCACGCCCCCAGCACACACACACACACACACACACACACACACACACACACACACACACACACACACACACACATTAAATTAATCTTACAATGTAACTAGATAAAGTTTGTCAAGACAAACTTTAAGTTGGCTTGAGAAAGCCGGACCAGAAAGTTTCAAAAGTTTCAAAAATTGAAGAAGTTTTATGTTTTTGAACGAGTTTTAAAAGCTTAATGTAAAATAGATAGATGATAGCAGGTTACTAGCATGTTGTTAGCATTATAAGCAAGTTGCTAGCATGTTATGCAATGTTAACATGTTTCTAGTATGATTAACATGTCACTAGCATGTTGCTAGCATGATTGCCAAGTTACTAGCATGTTGTTAGAATGATTAGCATGTTGCTAGCACAATTAGCAAGTTACTAGCATGTTTTTAGCTAATTTCTAACATGACTAGCATGTTGATAGCATGACTTTAGCATGATTAACATGTTACTAACATGATTCTAGCATGATTAGCAAGTTGCTAGTATGATTCTAGTATGATTAGCATCTTATTAGCAAGTTGCTAGCATGTTCCCTAACATGATTAGCAAGTTGCTAACATGATTCTAGCATGATTTTAACATGATTAGCATGTTACTAGCATGTTGTTAACATGTTTCTAGTATGATTAACATATCAATAGCATGTTGCTAACATTATTGCCAAGTTACTAGCATGTTGTTAGAATGATTAGCATGTTGCTAGCACAATTAGCAAGTTACTAGCATGTTTTTAGCTAATTTCTAACATGATTAGCATGTTGATAGCATGACTTTAGCATGGTTAGCATGTTGCTACATGTTTCTAGCATGCTTAGCATGTAGTTAACATGGTTAGCAATGTTACTAGCATGTTGGTAGCATGATTCTACCATGATTAGCATGTTACTAACATGTTTCTAACATGATTAGCATGTTGCTAGCATGATTCTAGCATGATTAGCATGTTGCTAGCATGATTCTAGCATGATTAGCAAGTTGTTAGTATGATTCTGGTATGATTAGCATCTTACTAGCAAGTTGCTAGCATGTTCCCTAGCATGATTAGCAAGTTGCTAACATGATTCTAACATGACTTTAACATGATTAGCATGTTACTAGCAAGTTGCTAGCATGTTCCTAGCATGATTAGCAAGTTGCTAACATGATTCTAGCATGACTTTAACATGATTAGCATGTTACTAGCAAGTCGCTAGTATGTTCCTAGCATGATTAGCAAGTTGCTAGCATATTTCCAGCATGATTAGCAAGATCTGGGCTGAGTTTGGAGTCGGTAGAGTTAAAACTCTAGGAGAGGAGTTGATCATTTAGTCTCAGAAGAAGAAGAATAATAAGCGGAAGTTTAAATAGCATCACATGATGTTTTAGAAATCTTTTCGCAGCCATTTGCACAATTTCAATTCCCCAAAAAAAATCGGATCTACGCAAATCACATGGGTTGTGCCTCAGAGGTCGGAAAATATGGAAATCCGTATTTTTACAGAAAAATCACATCCCTGACACAGAGAGAGAGTGAGAGAGAGAGAGAGAGAGAGAGAGAGAGAGAGAGAGAGAGAGAGAGAGATGAACTGCTAAGACTGCAACAGGCCTGGTTTCTGGTTGTAATGATAATACATAACTTGATACTTATCTAACCGAAAATATCTAAAAATTGAAAAAAAAAAAAGTTTTAGAATGTCTAAATATATTTCTAAATGCAAAACCTAATAAAATGAAGAAACAACAACAAAAAAAAAAACAATGGGAATCCAAAAGCCTCTGTATAAGTGTGATGTGATCTGGGAAATCCCCGTCGGATGTCAATTTTTTTAATTTAATGAAAACCTAATTTTGACGACAAAAAAAAAAAGGCATTTGATCTATTTTTCGGCACAATTCTCAGTTTAAAAAATTGATTTTAAATGCTTTTACTGTATTTTAATACGAAATGTTGCATTTATTGAAAGATAATATAGAAATAATGAAATACAAAAATCTATATTAATTCCAAAGGGAAAAAAAAATAGCTTATTAAAATGTAATAAATATTACATAGTATCATAAAATCTCCTCAAAATTCTAAATAATAATCAAAAAACATTATTGAACAAAAACGCATTGCATTTATTATCCTAAAAAAAAAAAAGAAAGCTACATTTCAAGGCTTTAGTCACTTTTGACCACGAAGAAGGTTAATGTGACTCTAAACGAAATAAACAATGTATATATTTCAGCAACAGGAGGCGTAACAATAAAAGGCGCACAATTATGCGTTTCCTGAGGTCGACGTTTATGATAAATGACTCCAGCCTCGTACCTTTTTCTCGGTGGTGATGTACAAGTGCGCCCGGGTTTTGTCAAAGAAAAGGTTCTTGTTTACGTAGCCGCTGGTTTTGTAGCCCGGACCGGGGTTGTACGCCTCTGGCTGGCTTGACAAATGTACCTGGGTAAAGAGAGAACAATAGACACGGAGAAAGCCGCAATTAAACAGTCGAGCACAGGACAGGACACATCTGTCATATTTACGGACCACACAAAACCCCCTCACAGCTCGTCCCACGCACCTGAGCCGCACCTGACAACGTGTCAACCCCCAACTAATAGCCTACAAGCCGCATAATGACCATAAAACCGCGGCTCCATAAGCAGGAAACTCACAAAAACCTCATCCATCGATCGCTCAATTTCACCCGTCTATCCTACAAATAATCAGCTCTAACAAAGGCGTTTTATTGGGATGTACGAATTGGACTCAAGTGGAGCGAGAGCTTCATTATTTCTAATATATCGCCTAACGTGTTTAGTTGTGTCTGGGTTTCGGTGACAGTAATATCTTTTTCTCTTTCATCCCTCTGTCAGGGATTCGCCACGTTCGCCCTCCAATTCCCTCACCTGCCAAAGCCTAAACTCCAGCTTTTGTGGCGCGCATGCTAAATCAGGTGTGTGACACCAGGTAGCTAGCTGGTTGTAGCGCTTCACTAATTGGTTGTCTCAAATTTCCGGAGACGCTCGTTTCCTTAACAAGGACTCTTTTTTTTCGCCGTCCTCCTACGGGGCTGTCAGTTTTTGGTTATTTTTACATTGTGGGAAAGTTAGTTAAAGAGTTAGTTCACTCAAAAATGAGTATCCTGTCATTTGCTCATCTTCATGTTGCTGCAAACTGGTACGACTTTCGTTTTTTAGAGGATGAAAGGAGACATTTTTAATATTTTGTTGGTTGTTCTTTTCCGTGTTATAGTAAATAATGAAAACTGATGCTTTCAAGCTTCAAAAAAACACTATTAAAAATTAAAATGAGTCTTTTCTGCTCATTAAGGCTGTGTTTATTTGATAAAAATGCAGGGATAAAATGTAGTATTGTGAAATATTATTGCAAATTAAAATAGCGTTTTTCTATTTTAATATACTTTAAATGCAAATATACTTTTTCATGCAAAGCTGAGTTTTCAGCATCATTACTTCAGTCTTTAGTGTCACACGATCCTTCAGAAATCATTCTAATATGATGATTTATTATCAAAGCTGGACACTTTTTTCCTGTGATGCTTTTTGTTCAGGGTTCACTGATGAATAAAATATTAAAAACAATATACACTACTGTTCAAATTTTGGGGTCTGAATTTTTTCTTTTTGTAGGAATTTAATACTTTTATTTAGCATTTAGTGTTAAATTGATACAAAGTGATAGTAAAGACTTATATTGTTAGAAAAAAATTATATTTTGAATAAATGCTGTTCTTTTAAAACTTTGTATTCATCAAAGAATCCTGAAAAAAAATATCAAGGCTATGTTAAATTGATGAAAAGTGATAGTAAAGACTTATATTGTTAAAAAAGATTTCTATTTATGTTTTTAACTTTTTTATTCATCAAAGAATCCTAAAAAAAAAAAAGATGTGTTAAATTACTAAAAAGTGACAGTAAAAAAGACTTATTTTGTTAGAAAAGATTTCTATTTTGAATAAATGCTGTTCTTTTAAAACTTTTTATTCAGCAAAAAATCATGAAAGAAGTATCAAGGATGTGTTAAATTGATGAAAAGTAATAGTAAAGACTTATATTGTTAGAAAATATGTCCATTTTGAATAAATGCTGTTGTTTTTTTACTTTTTTATTCATCAAAGAATCCTGAAAAAAATATCAAGGCTGTGTTAAATTACTTAAAAATGCACTCTAGAGTTCATTTTCAAGCTGACTAATGAGTTTGTGGTCACGGAAGGTAAATGTTACGTTGTGTGACATTGTTTACAAGCGGTTATATAGACGGCTTTGAGCAGCTAAAACGCGATTGAGCAATCAAATGAGACAGAATCTGGATTTCGGTAAGTTGTACTCTTTCTTTTAACAGACCAGAGAAAAAGATCAGTTCACATGCATTGTGCGCCGCTGTTTCTCTTGAACTAAGGTGCTACAGCGATCTGTCATTCATTTTTTAATACTGTAATAAAATGGGCAGAATTTGAAATCTGTCTGAGATTTTGTTTCATATCAGAAGTAACAAAGCACAAAGCTTATTACGATTTATTGGATGGCAGGTCCGCTACAATGTTCTGTTTATTAAGTGAAAACAGGCCAGATTCTTGCGATTTAAGAATTTATATCGTTTTGTAAAAATGAGAATCAATTAAAATTGAGAAATTGACATGTATTGTGTTTCATCTGCTTGCTCCGATTATAATATTCATTGGTGTAACTTACTTTTCTTAGTGATATTTAGTGGCAGTTTATTAAGGAGTTGACTTTGCTCTCTTTGACTCGCTGGATGGAAATGGTGTGTATTCACAAATTTTGGAGCTATTGCATTAAAAAGGTCTTCTTGTGTGTTCCAGAGAAGAAAAACTCAGGTTTGCAACCTCACTAGAGAGTACAGTGAGTACATGGTTTTCACTATTGGGTGAACTATCCCTATAAACCAATTGTTTCTAGTTCACTTTCGAAGTGTTATTCTTACATAACCATGAACACATTCCCATTTATATTCCCACAAATTGGCGAAACACCTAAACGCTATGGGTTCTAGCACCTCAGGATGAGGGTCTGAGGGCTGTGTGAGTGTAGTTTTTTTAATTTAACACAGCTTATCTCACCTTGATCACCTCTCCGGCATTGTGTCCCAGAAAAGCAATGGTGTGATCATTCTCGACAGCCACGGCCACTGCGGTCAGCAGGTTCTGCCTGATGAAGACAGGATTGGCCTTCAAGGCAAACTCCTGTCGACTGGCCAACGGAGATGGGAGAAAATCGGCTCCGCACTTGTACTGGTTCATAACGCTTTTCTGCAAGATAACAAAGCGTGAAGGGAAACAGACAATGAAATAAACATGAAATCAAAATGCACTATTTATACGCCGCTGGCCTTGTCTTGTTAATCTTTCATCAAAATATAATAACCTGCTCCAAGTTTAAAACATTTTTTCCTAGTATCTTCTTTTACTGCATCACAAAAGTTAAATGGGTTAGAAAAGAGCACATTTTCTCTACATCTCTACCCTTCGGGTGCTCTGTGTTGAGCATGTAAAAAATCATTCGTTCTCACTGCAGTTTTTCCAAAATTCACTACTTTAACCAGGATAATTTCAGCAATGAAATCACTCAAAAATGTGGAGTTCGTTTTCATGAAAGTTTCAAAAAAGAAAGCATTTTTTTTTTTAAATATATAATTTAGTTTCAAGTTTCAAGCTTGATGAGCAATTAATAATTTTTGTCAAAACATGCTCAACCAAACTGGTTGATTCATAAAAAAAAAAAAAAAAAAAAAAAAAAAAAAAACTTTAAATTAAAATAAAAATATTTGACATGTAATATAAAAAAATGCATATATTATATAATATACACACATTCAAATTTTGCTAATAAATTCCTGTGTGTGTGTGTGTGTGTGTGTGTGTGTGTGTATATATATACATACATATATATACACATATATATATATATACACATATATATATATATATATATATATATATATATATATATATATATATATATATATATATATATATATTAGGGCTGTCAAACGATTAATCGCATCCAAAATAAAAGTTTATGTTTACATACTATATGTGTGTTTACTTTGTATATTTATTATGTACATATAAATACACACACATACATGTATATATTAAAACTAAATATTTATATGTATCTATACTTATACCTGTATACATTTTAGATTATAAGTAAATATAAATATTTTATATATAAATCTAAAATATTTTTCCTTAATATATACATGCATGTGTTTGTATTTATATGTACATAATAAATATACACAGTACACAAATATATAGTATGTAAACAAACTTTTATTTTGGATGCGATTAATCGCGATTAATCGTTTGACAGCACTAATATATATATATATATATATATATATATATATATATTATATTATATTATATTATATTACAAATAAATATTTTATATTTTTATCTTTTTATTTTTATATATTTATTTTTTTTATCAACCAGTTTTTCTGAGCATGTTTTGACATAAATGTAATAATAATGATAATAATGATAATAATATATGAAACAATTATTATTATGATTGTTATTATTATTTTTATATATATATATATATATATATATATATATATAAAACAAAAATACATATATAAAATACAGGTAAACAACCATGATTTCTCCCATATAAAGTGTAACACATTATCTGCTAGTATTAATAGAAATATATATGTGAAAAAAAAACATTTTATATCTATGTAAATGACATTTATTGATGTAAAATGTAAAACCTTCAATGTGAAACCTTTTATCTCCATGTTAATAAAATTACTCTAACCACTTTTTTTTTTTCACTTAGTGTCATTGATCAGTGTTATGAAAAGCTGCTACTTACATCGTGTTTGACACATGGCTCGTCTTTACTGGACGTGTAAGGACTCTCCACAACTAATCTGTCGTCAATCTTGCCGTTGTCGGTGTAGCAAGCCGTAACGATGGCCAAGAGTTTCTGGTTGATGTTTTTAAGGGGATACATACACAGAGCTGATTCGATGGTCCCATCCTCTGAGCTAGCCACCACAAACAGGACTTTATCCCACTCCCGAACACTCCCGTACTCGCCGGAGTCAGACATGGCCCGGGCCAGCTCTTTCCCAGGCTCTGTCAAATACGCAGCCTGGACTTTATTGTAGCGATTCTTGGTGCCGCAACTAAGCTGCAGCTCCGTGTACGAATAATAGTGATTGTCGTTCTCGCAGAGGCGCGAAACGAACGTAAAGTTCTTGTTGTCCGTTCCGCCGAGAGTGCGTGAAAAGAGGAAGTAGACGAAGTTGTCATTTTTGAAGGCGAAGCGGAAGTCGTGCAGGTACTTGGGCACGAAGGGAACCGCCTGGACCGTAGACGCCTCGATGATGCTCTCGAACACGACCCAGTCGCGGTAGTTCTGCACGATTCTGGTGCTAATAAGTTTGGAGCTGTCCATGCTTCCATAGCCCTTCCCGACTAAAAAGACGCTGAAAGGTTTATCTTCGATTTCAAGTGTGGCCATGACTCCGACCACAGAAACGTGCTCTTCGGTGCTGGCGGCGTAGGTTCGCTCGCCTTTGCTGTCGCTGTAGTATATTTGCTCTTTGACATTGGTGAGGTTGAGCAGAGAGCAGATTCCTCGGTACAAGCTCCCACAGACTATCAGCGACCCATTAGCCGAATGAACCAGCAAGAGTTTATTGGTGTTGTTGGTGTCTTTCAGGTCCTGGCAGGTAGACACCGGAGGGGTGCAACCCCTCGCATCTTTCTTGGGCCCCGTTTCAGCCCTGGCCTCAAGGTACAACGTAGAGTTCAACTGATAAATGGCATTGACAGCACCCAGGTAAACACGGCCGGTCTGGGGGTCCTGTGCCACGTTATTGATGGGCGTGTCTGTGGAGAACTCCAGCATGGGCTCTTCGGAGGATGCAGCGGTTACTTGTAGCACCAGTAGGACCGCTGGAAACCAGGTGGCCATTGCTGGAATAAGAAAGAGTTTCAATTAGGACAAATGACAAAATGCAAAGTTCAGATGTTGGGGTATCAATTGCATGAATTGCATAGTTATGCAAGTATAAAAGTGAGGCTAATTAGTTTTGTTTGCTAAGGTAAATATCACTCTATATCGCTCATAGGCTATAGAACCCTAGAAACAACACCACAAAACTTATAGGAAAAAAGTATAAATTATAGAAACTCCCTATAATATCTTAGCAACTACCCAGAACACCATGGTGACCTCCTTGAACAACCTAACAGCCACACAAAACACCACAGAAATCATAGAATAGAATTCCACAGAACTCCATAGAATCCCCTAGCAACGAACCAAAACCCATTACAATGTCCTAACAACAACTTGCTGTAGAACACCCTACCAACACCCTATATAAAAAAAACACCCACTACAAAATACTAGTAACACTCAAGCAACATTCTAGCAAACCCTGAAAACACCAAATAACCTTCCTAGAACAACCACTCAGAACATAATAAAACCCTCTAATATCTCAGTAACACCCTAGAAACCAAAAATCCCCAAAAACACCAATGAAAACAACATCTTAACAACACCGAGCAACATCCTAACAACCCCCAGAACACCCTAGCAACCACCCAAATGCAATAATACATTCTAGCAACACCCTAACAACACACAGAACTTCATAGAAACAAACAAAACAATAAACAAACAAACAAACCATAGCAACCATACAAAACATCACAGAAATCCAATAATACATCCTAGCAACACCCTAACAACCCCCAGAACATCATAGAAACTCCCAAAAAGACTCTAGCAACCACCCAAAATATAATAAACAAACAAACAAACAAACAAACCATAGCAACCATACAAAACATCACAGAAATCCAATAATACATCCTAGCAACACCCTAACAACTCCCAGAACATCATAGAAACTCCCAAGAACACTCTAGCAACCACTAAAAAAATATAGTAAATAAACAAATCGTAGCAACCATACAAAACATCACAGAAAACCAATAATACATCCTAGCAACACCCTAACAACCCACAGAACATCATAGAAACTCCCAAGAACACTCTAGCAACCACACAAAATATAATAAACAGACAAACAAACAAACAAACAAACAAACAAACAAACCATAGCAACCATACAAAACATCACAGAAATCCAATAATACATCCTAGCAACACCCTAACAACCCCCAGAACATCATAGAAACTCCAAAGAAAACTCTAGCAACCACCCGAAATATAATAAATAAACAAACAAACCATAGCAACCACACAAAACGTCACAGACATCCAATAATACATCCTAGCAACACCCTAACAACCCCCAGAACATCATAGAAACTCCCAAGAAGGCTCTAACAACCACCCAAAATATAATACCCCCACCTAAAACAAGTCAGAAGCCCATTAGAACATTATAGCAACCACCCAAAACACCACAGAAATCCACAACATTGTAGCAAAACCCTAACAACTGCCAGATAAGAAATGCCATATAACACCATAACAACCATCTAAAAAACACCACAGAATTCCAATAATACATTTTAACAACAACAACCTAACCACCACACATAACATAAGTGTAGAAACTTCCTGTAACCATAGCAACTACCCAAAACAGTCCACAACACCAAAGAAATCCAACAATGCATTCAAGCAACACCCTCACAACCCCCAGAACATCATAGAAACTTCCTAGAACACCCCAGCAAACTCACAATACAACACAAAAACCAACTAGAACATTCCCCTAGCAACCAGCAAGGCAGCCTCTGCTGTAAAAAGAAAGTTGAAAAATGAAACAGTGTCCACAAAGTGAACACACAAACACAACAGAGCTGTAACAGTTGGTGAAGGTCACTACAGGTGGGCTCGACAACGACGCTCAATCTCTCGGCCCATTCATCCCTTCGGAGAAACATTCTTCAAATTAAAAAGCCTGACGAGGCTCAAATCTGGGCGGCTGTTTTATGATGTTAACCTGCCATTCCCTGGAGTTCCATCGACGCAGCGAAGTGATAACGCAGTCACCCTGAGGGTTGAGTTAATTTCAGCTCTCACATTCATTTACATAAAAACCCCTGCCCTTCTATTGGCAATTTTCATCTTTTTTTTCACCTTCTCCCTGCTGATCACGAAGCTCATTTATTACAAATTCCATTTCTTCACGTAAATGTAGCTGCCCTTTTTAGTTCATACCCTTAAACAATTCTTTTTAATTTGGAATGGTGGCTCAAATTGGTTTATGCCGATTGTCCTCTTTTCGGAAAGTGGCTTGTTATTCTTTTACTTTGTCCTGAGGACATTTTTGCTCTTGTCTGATGTGTTGCAGCAGTTTGGGTGGAAGACAGGTGTAGATTGGTGCTACAGTCGCAAAATGTGACCAATCATCCAATGAGATCTCTGCAACGTCTCAGTTGTTTCTCTTGCACAGTGAAGAGGGACTTCTGAATGTGTTTGAAAGTGCTTGACATTGTTGGGGAAAAAAAAACACAAATGAGGCCTTCTCTCTATTCGTATCTTCCCTGTCTACTCTTTTTGTATGATTTGAGCCATTTGTGGAATCTGAGGAGATGAAGTTGATACTATTACTTTTGAAGAACATCTGATGCAAAGCTGATGCTGAAACCTCCAATAACTTTCCTGAACTAAGAATCACCAATTAAATTTTTTCTCAGAGATTTACTTTGTGATTGGGTTTAGAAGCACTATGGAAGCAAAGACCATCTCCATGCATCTGCCTGCAGGTGCTTGAAAGGAATCATATAATATTTAACCTCTAATCTAGAAAGACAAATGACAGCATTTACTGACAGCGCTAGTCCTGGAAGGACATTTCAGCAGCTCTAACTCAATACTGAGCTCACGGACACAAAGGAAATGGGACGTGGACATATAGATCAGCGACAGAGACTTCGCTTAAGAATCACACATATATCTTCAGGGATCCAATTACTCTGACATGTGTGTTCGTAATGCAGGACAGAAGGTCACGACACACTGGCCTGCGTCCATTAATTCTGTTATTGCCGTCAGTGTGGAGAGCAGCCTTGGAGAAAACTTTGCCGTCTGTCTCAATTAAGGCAAATGACAAAGCGCTGGATTCAGATGCTAATTTGTTGGGGGTGGCGAATTTTGTGGTTAAGTGAGTATAAAGGTGAGGTTAATTAGTAACGCTTGCTAGATCAAGCACTTCTGCTATTGCTCAAACTTAGGGTGTGTCCAACAGACATGAACCTCAAACCTCATGTGGTTTGTTGAGAAGAGGTGCACAGTTACTTTTCTAAGCAATCAGACTTAGCATTTGTACCTGGTGGATGACAAAATAGGTGAAAAATGATATCGACCAGAATTGAATCAGCGGGCTGAGTCTTATTTAGAGAGCACAGTATGGCAGAGATTTGAGAAACAGGAACGGTGTAACAACTAGCCACCTCATTAGACACTCTAGCATCCATTCAGAATGCCCTGGAAATTCTCTAGAACTTGCCAACAACCACCCAGAACACCCTAAAAAACTAGAAACCTCTCAGAACACTCTAACAACCACCTATATCACCCTGGAAACGCCCTAGAAACTTTTTAGAACACTCCGGCAATATCACCCTGGAAACCCACTGAACACACTAACAACAACCCATATCACAGAACACCCTGAAAAACCTCTTAGAACACTCTAGAACCTTGAGAATCCCCTTAGAACACTCTAGAAACCACCCAGATCACCCTAAAACCCCACAGAACCTCCTTAGAACATTCTAGCAAACACCCAGATCACCCTGGAAACCCCATAAAAACCCATTAAAAAATTCTAGAAACCAAGACATCCTAGAAATCCCTTAGAATATTCTAGCAAACACCCAGAACACCCTGCAGACCCCCTTAAAACCCATTAGAACACTCTAGCAACCAAAACTCCCTAAAAACCTAAGCAACCAACTAGAACACCCTAAAAACTCCACAGAAACCCCTTAAAACATTCTTGTAACCAGCCAGAACCCCCTAGAAACCCATTAGAACACTCTAGCAACCACCAGAACACCCTAAAAAACATAGACACTAATAAAACTCCAGCAACCAAAACACAGTAAAAAAAAAAACCCTTAGAACATTCTAAGCAACCACCCAGATCAATCTAGAAACAGGTTAGAAAACTTTAGCAACCAGAGCACCCTAGAACCCCCTTAGAACATTCTAGCAACCACCTAGAACATCCTAAAAAACTCCACAGAAACCCCTTAGAACATTCTAGCAACCACCCAGAACACCCTGCAGACCCCCTTAAAACCCATTAGAACACTCTAGCAACCAAAACTCCCTAAAAACCTAAGCAACCAACTAGAATACCCTAAAAACTCCACAGAAACCCCTTAAAACATTCTTGTAACCAGCCAGAACCCCCTAGAAACCCATTAGAACACTCTAGCAACCACCAGAACACCCTAAAAAACATAGACACTAATAAAACTCCAGCAACCAAAACACAGTGAAAAAAAACCCTTAGAACATTCTAAGCAACCACCCAGATCACTCTAGAAACAGGTTAGAAAACTTTAGCAACCAGAGCACCCTAGAACCCCCTTAGAACATTCTAGCAACCACCTAGAACACCCTAAAAAACTCCACAGAAACCCCTTAGAACATTCTAACAAACACCCAGAACACCCTAAAAATCCCATAGAAACACCTAAGAACCAAGATATCATAGAAACCCCTTAGAATATTCTAGCAAACACCCAGAACACCCTGGAAACCCCCTAGAAACCCATTAGAACACTCTAGCAACCAAAACACCCTAAAAACCTAGACAACCAACTAGAACACCCTAAAAACTCTACAGAAACCCCTTAAAACATTCTTGTAACCACCCAGAACCCCATAGAACCCCCTTAGAACATTCTAGTAACCAACCAGAACACCATAAAAAGTCCATAGAAACCCCTAAAAACACTCCAGTAACCAAAGCACCCAAGAAACCCATAGAAACCCCTGAGAACACTCCAGCAACCAAAACACCCTAAAAACCCTTAGAACATTCTAAGCAACCACCTAGAACACCATAAAAACCTCCATAGAACCCCGTTAGAACATTGTAGTAACCACCCAGAACACCCTAAAAAACCCATGGAAACCCCTAAGAACACTCCAGCAACCAAAACACCATAGAAATGACTTAGATCATTCTAGCAACCACCCAGAACACCCTGGAAACACCTTAGAATACTCTAGAAATTACTGAGATCACCCTAAAATCCCCACAGAAACCTCTAAGAACATCTAGCAACTACCCAGATCACCCTAGAAACCCCCAGAAAAACGTTAGAAAACTCTAGCAACCGCCCTAGAAATCCCTTAGAATATCCCAGCAAACACCCAGGCTCTAGAATACCTAGAATAGAATACTAGAATACTAGCATCCACCCAGAACACCTACTCTGGAACCCCTCTAGAACACCCTGTAGGAACCACAGAGAACACTGACCTTAGCAACCACCCAGAATACCCTAGCAACAATCTAGAATACACTTATGTTAAAACAGAGTTGAAGTGAACACACTGTATAGGAAAACAAGACTGCTATTTAGTTCAGTTGATGGTAGCCTTCCATACTGACTTCCATAGTATGGAAAAATATATTATGGAAGTCAGTGGCTACCATCAACTGTTTGGTTGCCAACTTTCCTGAAAATATCTACTTTCATGTTCAACAGATGAAACAAACTCAGACAAGTCTGGAACAAGTGGAGGATGAGCAAATTTTCATTTTCGGGGTGAACTACCAACTTACTGAGTGTGTTTACATGCATAATCTTACATGCTAAACATCTAAGGTTTTATCAAGTACATATGACTGTACATGATCACATGACACAACGTGTATTTCCCCTTGCTGAAGTGCACTCCAAACGAACAGCTGATATCTGGGGCAAAGCCGCTTCTTGGCTGAAGGGCGGAAAAATAAAAGGCTTGAACGAGCCTCGGCGCTCCCTTGTTTAAGCACGATGAAAGACAAAAACCTTTTTATTAAAACATGCAAAGGGAAACTTCTCCCTGACACAAACTTCTTCGAGAGGCTTTAAACTCTGATTAGGCCGACCGAATTCCTGCCTGTTCTCTCTCATTGTACAGCACACGCGGCTTCAAAGATTCATTGGCTTATGCATGCAAATCGCTCACATCCAACCCCCAAAAACCGGCTGTTGCCATACAAATTCCCTCAGATGTGCGGTTATAGGTCATCGCGTGCGGATCCGGTCTCCTGTCCCCGTGCGCAAGGCTCTTTCATCCATCGCACGCGCCGCTAATCCGGCTGCTAATCCTGAAATTTGCGCAGGATCAAAGTGGCGCGGCTCGACATCACGCAATACCAGCACAGCAGGGCTCAACACCAACCGCCTCAGAGCCACCGCGGCCCGCTCCATCAGGACACCAGAGGTGCATCGAGGGGCCGAAGGATAACAAACTCCTAATTTACCTGAGGATAGATAGCGAATTAGCCGAGGGCAAACGTGGTCTCAAAACGTGTCTGATAAATAATAACCGAAGTAGTAACGCGCTAATGAAGCAAAAACATCTGGAGGAATCCGAGCGGAGAGCCAGGAGTGTTAAATTATAACTGTACTGAAGAACAGAGGGGTTTACCTCCAGGAGAGAGACGGGGAGAGAGAAAAGGAGACTCATTAGCGTGGGTTTATTATTGCCTGAGAGAGATAATCCCGTTTTCTCCTCAGTCAAGCGAAGGAACAAAACACCTTACGAAACGGCGTCTGTGTGGGGGGAAAATGGCCTTGTTAGATCCCACAGGCTTTCAGATTCGCCGCGTGCCACTTCAAGGGAAGTCCACATGCGCCTTTCACCTGGGCCCCTGAAGATTACAGGACGCAGTCAGGTTCAAGCTTTCAAGCGCACAAAAAGCCACGTCTCCAGCTGAAAGCAAGGACTCAAGCGCTGAATGGCTGCGTTATTGTAATGACGGCAAAATATACTGAAATAATGGTAAATTAGGGGTCTAAAGAAAAGATTGAAAGAGAAAATATAAAGTACGTATAAATGCATGTCAGCTATTTGGAGGTCTGCACAGAACTTGTTTGAACTTAAGATTGGCAGGTAGTGTATATGCGTCAACGTGTTGAATAAAGGAAATAATACACAAAATTTAAAATAAGTGAATAAATAAAATGTAAAAAAAAATAATAATTTTCCTGGTCTGAATAAATGCAAAAGATTAAAATATGATGATTCAGATAATTGTAATAATAATAATAATAATAATAATAAATATGAATAATGAAATAACAGTAATTTTACAGTCTAAACGCCAGTAACTCCCACCTAAAAATAACAAATAAAAATAAAATTAATAATAATAATAATAATAATGATGAAATAAAATAAATGTAAAAAAAAAAATACTAAATATTAAATTACTTAAAAGATCATTTAAGAAATCGTCATTTTCCAGGCTCAATATAACATTACTAATTATACAAATTAAAACAAATAAAAAAAGGAAGAAAAGGGTAATTTTCCAGTCTGAAAAAATAAAATAAAATAAAATCACAAAACTTAAAATTAAATTAAATAATGAATAATGGTAACTGTGTTGTCTAAAAAATAAATAAAAATTAAATAAATAAATAAATATATTTGAATACAGATAAGTGTAGCCCAATTAAATGAAGATAATATGAAAATAAAACAAACTAATAAAATTTAAATATTGGTAACATTGTCATCTAAAAAAAGGAAATCAATCAATCTGTCTGAATACAGTTAAATAAAAATGTAAAACAATAAATCAAAATAATAAAAAAACTGAAATAATGGTAACTTTGTAAATGAAAATTTAAAAAAAATCAAATAAATAAAATCAAAAATTATTAAGTACTCACAAAAAAGAAAAAACGTGAAATAATGGTAACTTCATTTAACATTTCACCAATCAGTTAAATGTAACCCAATAAAATAAAATAAAATAAAATAAACAAAGCTAAAATAAAATAAAATAATGAAGTACTCACAAAGAACCTGAAATATTTGTAAACTAAAAAAAAAAATGTTTTGAACACAGTTAAATGTAGCCCAACTGAATGAAAAGGTAATAAAATAAAATGAAATTAAATTAAATTTATTAAAATAATTCAAAAAATAAAAATAATGAAGTACTCACAAAAAAGAAAAAAATGTGAAATAATGGTAAAGTTGCAGTCTAAATAAAAAAAAGAATAATAACAATAATAATAATAATACTATTGAAATAACAAAAAGGTAATCAGTAAGTAATAAAATATTTTAAAATTAAGAAAAACTAAAATAATATTTGTAAAAATAAAATTACAAAATTATGGATAAAATTGATATGAAATAAATACATAAATACAAAAAAAAAAAGAATGATAAAATAATGAAAAATAATACATTTTCCTGGTCTGAATAAATGCGAAAAAGATAAATAGATAATAATATTAAAAATAATAATAGTAATAAAAGAAAACAAAAATGTATTAATAAATAATGAAATGACAGTAATTTTACCCTTTCGTTTAACTAGGCTACATTTAACACTTTTATTTATTTACTTTATTTATTTGCTAACATTCTCATTGTTATTATTTCAGTTACCATTATTTCAGTTTGATTGGATTAAAAAAAAATATACAAAAGTATGCTTATGCTAGTCATGCTCAGGCATTTCTAATTTACAATGAAGGAATGTTTTAATTTTACCACTGAATAGTAAAAAAAAACAATAAATAAGTCATTTTTGATTCCTGTTTCTAGAGACAGTACACAAGCATTTAGATGTCAGCCTCGAAGCCAACAGACACGATTTCGAGGCATTTTGAACAGAAAAGAACGAATGACTCACACGTTTCTATTCAAGAGCAAATGAAGACCACAGCAAATAACTGAAATCACAGGGCTGGATGTGGTCAGCGGGGAGCCTGAGCCCAACACCTCTGAAAGTTCCTGTCACAGACTCCATTGAATTTCCATATGAGTGATTATCCCGACCGCCTCTTCATTTATTTTCATTTGATGGAGCGCGCGAGCGGTTGGCCGTGTCGACCGGGCCGGCGGTAAGAGCCATTAACAAACGGGCCGGAGGACTGGAGCAGTGTGTGTGTGTGATGCCCGTCCACGTTTGGGCTCATCTGAGCGTTTATTGTTCCACTCAACGCCGCCGCCAGATGTGTTCCCGCACACACACACACGCTGGGATGGGATCCAGCACTTACTGGTCCTCTTTGCACCTTCTGGCTGAGCCGGATCTCCGCTGGGATCGTGGACACAGCTGGCCCGGGCCAAACAAGATTAAATATGGAACGGTGGAGAGAAATTCTCCGCCAATCCCATTCGATTATCCGTCCATCCTTTCCTCTGTGCCTTGCTCTCGCGCTCCGATTTCTCATTTCTTTTCTCCTCATTTTTCAGTCACACACATGGAACTATTGTGACGCCACAGTGAATCTATTACACACCTTATTGTCTCTAATGATGTAGCTTTGCATCTATTAACTCGGTGGAACCGTGAAGCTTGATTTTTTTTCTACTACGCCTCCGTCTCACAGAGAACTGAGAGGAGTTTTGCTCTTTTTTGGCCATTTGGATAGATTTATTGATGCTAAGATGATGTGAAATTCAGTCGGAATAAAAACAAAAGGCCAAAAAAGTACGAAAAAAAGGAACAAATGAGTGAATGAATGAATAAATGTCATTGTAATAAAAGATAATGTAATCAGATGGCCAGTTCCCAGTCTGAATACAATTTTGTTTCTAAAGAAATAATAAAAAATCATTAAAAATATATATATTTTCCAGCAAATAATAACATAATATATTTTATTAAATTTGAACATAAATAAAAAACAACAACAGCCAAAAATAGCAATAATAATAAAATAAAATTGAAGTAACATAAATAGGTAATCCAAGTCAAAGTAATTATAATTTACACACACACACACACACACACACACATACATACATATATATATATATATATATAAATAAATGTAATATTCATAAAAAATGTAATTGGTCATTTCCCAGTCTGAACAAAATAAATAAATAATAATAAATAAAAAAAGAAACAATTTTAGAGTCTGAATAAAATAAATAAAACAGCAACTAATAATAATAATAATAATAATAATAATAATATTATTGAAATAACAAAAGGGTAATCCTAAACTGAAAAAGTAATAAAATATTTAAAAATTAAGAAAAACAAAAATAAGATTTTTTTAAATAAAATTATGAAATTATGAATATAATTGATATGAATAAAAATGCATGTAACCTATGCAATAATAAGCATTTAAAATCTAAATAAATAAATAAATCCATAAATTAATTAATTAATTAATTAATACATAAATGTAACAGGAAATAAATAATGTACTTGGTAATTTCCAAGTCTAAATATAATAAATTAATAAATTAATAAAAAAGAAAAAAAAAAAAAAAAAAAATATATATATATATATATATATATATATATTAAATAAAACAATGAAATATAAATTAAAATAAAATTCACATAAAAGTCTGAATAACAATAATAATAACCTGGAGGTAACAATAAATAAATACATAAAACATAAAACAAAAAAAAAAGAAGAGAAAAAACTATTAGAAAATATCATAATAAAAAAAAAATAATAATAATAATAATAATAATATATATATAAAATAGTGAATTAAAGAAATAATAGTGATTATCCAGTCCGAATAAAGGCAGTATACATACATACATACATAATTATTTTGTATAAGAGTGAAGAATGAGCCCAAAGAAACACTGTAGTTTTCAACATCTAAAACTACTGCAGGCTAAATGTTTACCAAAAATTGTATTAAAAGTGCAAATATATGACATTGAGAATAATAAATTACCACAGCACTTTTCTGAGGTGTCGAATTCTGACTAGCAGCATTAAAACAGAAGAGTGTTTCAAGTATTTTACTTGTTGTGAGTGTTTCATTGTGTAAGCCATTCCAAATATAGCAGCGGGAGAGAGAAAGAAGGAGGGCAAGCTTTTGTTTGGCTTGTGAAATCAGGGTCAAAGGTCAGAGACGAGTAGCGACTGAGCTCTGGATGTGTGTGCGCGCATGTTTGTAGACTCTTGCGAACGTCAGATCGTGGCTGTAACACCTGTGCGCTCTGAATCGCCATCAGCATCTTCAGGCACAATGTCAACACGATGAGAGCAGGAGAAAATCGGATTCTCCTCCCGCTGGCTGCTAAATAAATAAAGCCAATAAAAGCTTTGCAGGTCACTGACAGTGATGCACACCGCTGCTCTGCTGGGACACAAGGACCACGAGTCTGCCTGCGTTTACATGCCATAATGTTCACCGACTTTCCTTTTAAAATCATATTCATAATAGCAATAATAATAGCAGCAGGGGGACTTGTTCTTGTATGCTGAGCACACTGCAAAACATGATTTTTCTTCTTTTTTTTTAATCAAGATCTGTCTTTTCTACTAAAAATATCATGTTTGTGTAGTAGAGAGTGTTTTATGCAGTGGAGAGTCACGTTTAGTGGTTTTGCTCATTCTGGTTTCGGAGTCTCCGACTGCACAAAACGCTCAGCGCTCACGAGCTGTCAGTCAAAGAGCCGCTGGGTAACTGCAATACAAACACAATTATCAGGCTGTGATGGTTCTGCATTACAGAGCCACCCGGACTCAGCCAATCCCTGCGGTCTCTACACACTAATGAGAGCCTTTAACCAGCACTGAGACACACAGAGAGAGTAATACATTACTGCAGGACATTTCCGAGCTGTTTGAATTTTAACCACCAGCATTAAAAAAAGAAGAGTTTGACTTTTGAGTATTTTCTTTAAGTGTATTGTTAGTGTTTCAGTGTTACAGGTCTAAAGGGCTGATAATTATTACACACAATATTGCATTAATGAATAAACATATTATATTTATAAATTAATTTAAAAAGTGTACTAATTAATAATAATATTAAACATTGTTTCTCTCTGGACAGAACAACAGAACGACTGATTAAACAAACAATAGATAGAACAATAGATAAAATGATAGATAGATAGATAGACAGATAGATAGATAGATAGATAGATAGATAGATAGATAGATGTCTATATATAGACATATAGATAGAACGATAGATAGAACGATAGATAGATAGATAGATAGATAGATAGATAGATAGATAGATAGATAGATATGCATGTCTATATATAGATATATAGACATACAGAGAGAACGATAGATAGATAAATAGATATACATGTCTATATATAGATATATAGACATACAGAGCAATAGAACAACAAAACAACAGAACGATAGATAGACAGATAGATAGATAGATAAAAAGATAGATATGCTATATATAGATATATAGACAGACAGAACGATAGATAGATAGATAGATAGACAGTTAGACAGAACGATAGAATGATATATAGATAGAGCGATAGATCACTTTGCGTCTCAATTCCATTCACTCTTTCTCTATCCCCAAAATGAGCAGCACTACAACTTTCAGTAACTAAGTTCATGTGCAGCGCTCTCTCTCTCTCTCTCTCTCTCTCTCTCTTACAAATGCATGCAAATGAAGAGTCACGCTCACGAGCGGCCGGGACGCACGCGGTGGTTTGGAGAGAGTCGGCGCGCCGTGAGCAGTGGTTGATTAGCTCCGTGGAGACAGGCCTGACCTTTCCTTAAGATCAACATACAGACGTCTGCGCTTTCTCCACATCGCTCTCGAGCGAAATGTCACTGCTGTAAATGAGCGGAGACACCCGCCAGTCCACTCACCGGCCGTCCGGCGCAGCTGCGCGGCCTCCTTTCTGTCCCCTCAGCACTTCTGAAAGTCTCCGGCCGAGCAGCACAAACTCCCAACAAAAGCGCCTCTACACAAAGAGGTCAGAAATAACGCTCCGAAGCTGCAGCGCCACGCGCTTTCCTCTTACGCCGAGGTGAATCTCGGCGTGCTTTTGCACAGGCCAGCAATTCTCACACGCGTTTATCTCTCGCACACCTGGTTGGGTCCAGCGCAGGTGTCATAAGGACAGTGGCTACCGGTCACGCCTGACCCCTCTTGTCATCCTGTGGTCACGGGCTCTAAAAATAGCTCTTCCGCAGCGCTATTAGAAACCAGCGCCGCGCGCATCCAAACAGACTGACATCTGATCCTTAATTATATTTCTCTCCTGCTTTGGTGCTGGTGGGACTCATATCGCATTAGTTATGCTTTAACGACTGTCCTCCCTCTCTCTGTCCGTCTCTCTGTTGATCTAGTGGGCGATAGCGGCGACTGACGCGCAGACGTGTCGGATAATTAGGTTCTGAAATCAGGGAGATGATCAGGGAGCCGTCAATCACAGCGGCCGGCCGGCGGGCGGAATGAGGCTAGCGTGGGCCATCCTCCATTCAGAGAGGCCATTCTTTCAGTAATGCTTTTAAAAGACTCGGATTTCACACCAGAGGTTCCTGATTTGCCCGGAATAAATCGACGGCCTGACAGCAGCTTTCATGATCCGATTTTAACTCACACTCTCAAACTCTCACTTTCCTGCAGGAAAAATTAAATACCACCTCGGTTTCACACAATAATGGTATTATTTATTAAAACAGGCAAGTGTTCTATTTACACGACAGACTCGAGAGTGAAATTAACAGTGCGTGTCTGTAAACACAAGAGAATTACTTGTTATTAGATTGCTAGTGCTTTTTATTCCAGTCCGCTTGGAAGTGAACGGCAGGACGCAATAAAATTAGATGAATGTTCCCATTATAATCAATAAAGATGTCTACTCTGCACGCTCACTATTTAGTTGGCACTGGTTTCCTTGCCAACCGTTTTCTTTCAAAAAGTGTTATTGAAAAAAAAAGTTAGATTCTAGGAAGTCTAGGAATTTACAAAAAGAAAAACAATACTCCAGGAGGGTTGTGACGAGTTGAGAGTTCGTTAGAATTGTCCTTCTTTTCCTCGCTAAATGCCTGTGTGCATTTTACTTTCACTTTTGAACTGGCGCCAATTCAAAGTCAACTGACGGCAAACAGGACGGCAAACTCACTTATATTAAACAAGACGAATACAAATATAGGCTATAGGCCTAATATAAAATAACAAATAACTTACACAAAGTTTAAATATAAAGAATGGAGATCAGCAAACGATGGAAGCTTCCAAAATCAACTCAGATAAACAGCAAGAGTCTAAAATATTTTTAAAGCAGGCGCTTTGCTTCTTCGTTTTGAAACCAAATATTTATATATTTGTCATGTTAGAATAAAAAAGGGTCCTGTCCAAACTTTTGCTATAAAATTAGGACACAATTCCCTATCTATCTATCCATCTATTTGTCTGTCCATCTGTACATCTATCTATCCGACCATCTATCTGTCTGTTTGTTTGTCCATCTATCTGTCTGTTTGTTTGTCCATCTATCTGTCTATCCATCTATCAATCCGTCTATCTGCCTGTCTGTCCATCTGTACATCTATCTATCTGTCCATCGTTCTGTACATCTATCCAATCTATCCATCCATTTGTCCATCTGTTCATCATCTGTCCATCCATCCATCCATCCATCCATCCATCCATCCGTCTGTCCATCTATCTATCCATCTGTTTGTCCGTCTATCTGTCCATCTTTACATCTATCTATCCATCCGTCTATCTGTCTGTCCATCTGTACATCTATCTATCCGTCTGTCTATCTGTCCATATTTACATCTATCTATCCATCTATCTATCCATCCGTCTATCTGTCTGTCCATCTGTACATCTATCTATCCGTCTGTCTATCTGTCCATATTTACATCTATCTATCTATCCATCTGTCTATCCATCCGTCTATCTATCTGTCTGTCCATCTGTACATCTATCCGTCTATCTGTCCATCTTTACGTCTATCTATCATCTGTCCATCCGTCTATCTATCCATCCATCTGTTTATCTGTCTGTCCATCTATCTATTCATCCGTCTGTCTATCCATTCGTCCATCTATCTGTCCATCGTTACATCTATCTATCCATCTGTCTATCTGTCTGTCCATCTGTATATCTATCTATCCGTCTGTCTAACTGTCCATCTTTACATCTATCTATCCATCTGTCCATCTGTCTGTCTGTCTGTCTGTCTATATATCCATCCATCCGTTTATCTATCTGTCTGTCCATCTATCTATTTGTCCGTCCGCCTATCCATTCGTCCATCTATCTGTCCATCTGTCTATCTATCTGTGCATTTATCTATCTGTCTGTCCATCTGTACATCTATCCATTTGTCCGTCTATCTGTCCATCTTTAACTCTATCTATCCATCCATCTGTCCATCCGTCTATCCATTCGTCCATCTGTCTATCTATCTATCCATCCATCCATCTATCTGTCTGTCCATCTGTACATCTATCCGTCTGTCTATCTGTCCATCTTTACATCTATCTATCCATCTGTCCATCCGTCTATCTGTCTATCTATCCATCCATCCGTTTATCTATCTGTCTGTCCATCTGTACATCTATCCGTCTATCTGTCCATCTTTACGTCTATCTATCCATCTGTTCATCCGTCTATCTATCCATCCATCTGTTTATCTGTCTGTCCATCTATCTATTCATCCATCCGCCTATCCATTCGTCCATCTATATATCTATCCATCCATCCATCTATCTGTCTGTCCATCTGTACATCTATCTATCCGTCTGTCTATCTGTCCATCTTTACATCTATCTATCCATCTGTCCATCCGTCTATCTGTCTGTCTATCTATCCATCCGTTTATCTATCTGTCTGTCCATCTATCTATTCGTCCGTCCATCTATCTATCCATCCATCTATCTGTCCATCTTTACATCTATCATCCATCCGTTTATCTATCTGTCTGTCCATCTATCTATTCGTCCGTCGGTCTATCCATTCATCCATCTATCTATTCGTCCGTCCATCTATCCATTCGTCCATCTATCTGTCCATCTGTCTATCTATCCATCCATTTATCTGTCCATCTGTACATCTATCCATCCGTCCATCTATCTGTCCATCCGTCTATCCATTCATCCATCTATCTGTCCATCTGTCTATCTATCTATCCATCCATCTATCTGTCTGTCCATCTGTACATCTATCCATCTGTCTGTCTATCTGTCCAACTTTACATCCATCTATCTATCCGTCCATCTGTCTGTCCATCTATCTATCCATCCGTCCATCTGTCCATCTTTACATCTATCTATCCATCCATCCATCTGTCTGTCCATCTATCTATCCGTCCGTCTATCTGTCCATCTTTACATCTATCTATCTGAATAAGAAGCTTCTGCAACTTGCGCCTGCAGTGTGGTCACATTTACCGTTGTTGGAAATTTTGCATGAGGACAAAAGCCAGACAGATTCGTTCAGATTTGTCACGTTGACCAAAAGTAAACTGCTTGCTTTGAAAGTGACTTTTGTGCGAGTCGTGCCTCGAAATGGAAATTTTGCTAGCAAAAAACTTGCTAACGTGACCGCCTGCACATTATTATTGAGGGCGAACTGAGGAGGAGCTTTGAGTTTCACTGATCTTTCAACTCCAAAAGAGCCACAAAATCCTGTCTTTCATGATATGTTCAGGCAGAAAAGTCTTAGGGATGTGATACGAGACGGATTTCAATCGACTTTCACAAATGAAATTTCAGAAACTAAAGCCGTGTGAGACATACCCGAGAACTCCCTTTATTGTGCTGCCACTGCTTTAAATAAGCGCTTGAATTTCCCACATGACTAAACCGAGACACGCGTCAGATATGAACACACACATACACGCTATCCCGTCATATCAGGCCTATAAGGAAATGTTGTAGGGGCTTAGGCGGGTTTGGGCAACATCAAAGCTAGGCTTTAGCCGACACGCTACTGTTAAAATCTATATCGACGCTCAACCTGGGATTAGATAACCGCCGGTCGCTCGCTCTCGTTCGCAAGCATTTATCTCTGCGGCCTTCTGCTGATAATTACAACGCACAAACACGAGCGTGATTATTATCACCTGTGGCTTCGGACGGCTCATCCAAACTCGAGGTCTGTCCCCGGTCCGTTTCCAAAACCATCACACACTAAGCTTCGGGGCGAGCGCCACGTCTGAGGCCAAGCTGCACAAACATTCATTTTCAATTTGGCGGAGAAGGTCCAAATGGAAACTGATGATTCAATCCCTAAATGGAGTTCTAGATGGAGTCCACTCGCGCTATCTGTGTCCCGCTCTGCCGAGTGAAGCCAATTTCTCTGCTCCTCTGGAGCCATGAGGAGACGTCTGACTGACGGAGAGGACACACACACGTCTAGGTGTTTCTTCAACTTTTATGCCGCAAGGGTGAACATATTTAAATAGAATTAAAAAAGGAAACTTTGTAAATGTTTTCATTCTTTGGTAAACAAGTACTACTGTTCACGTGTGTTTTTTATATATAAATATATAGAGATGTTTTTATTTCAGGCTTGTACCAGACATTGAATCTTACAAAAATAAAAAATAAAATAAATAAATAAATAATAAAAAAAAATACATATATATATATACATATATATATATATATATATATATATATATATATTAAATTTTTTTCATATACATTATGAAAAAACTATAAAAAAATCTAAATATTTTATGTGTATATCTATGTATGTATAAAATCAACCTTGTGTTATGTTAAAATATTATATATAAATATAATATTTATTAAATATAATATTTATTTCTTTAATTTAATACATTTTTTTATTTAATGACTAATGATTGAATTATGTGATATTTTACTATATTAATATTATATATTATACCATTTAAATAATACATTTAAATACTATAGTAATGTTATGCAAGTTAATATACTTAATTTTTTATACCTTTTTTATAATATTTAATAATTTAAAATGTTTAATTTAATTTAATTGTCGATAATATGTTATGCATGTAATATATATATTTATATATATATATTTTAAATATATATATATTTTTTAATGTAATATTTTATAATTAATTTGATTATATTTTGTGTGTTAAATTTATTTATATATATATATATATATATATATTAGTTAATTACAATAACATATTTATTTTTTAATTTAATATTTAATAAAATGATTTATGTAATTGTTATATCTTACCATATTAATATATATTACCCTTTTTTATTATAGTATAAAATTCAAAATGTAAATATTACATTTAAATACTAAATTAATGTTAACTATTAACTATATAAAATACAATATTAATAGTACTTAATAATACTTATATATAACAGGTAATAATTTATAATATTTAATACTATTTATTTGTTTATAATATTTAATAATATGTTATGTATGTTGAACAATCTTCAATATGACTTTTAAAATTACAATTTTATATAATACAAAATAAAAAGTAATATCTTATAATTTTTTTTATAATAAATAGTAATATTGAATTTTCCCCCAAATACAATACAGAATAAACAAAACAAAAGTTAATTATAAAATGTTTATTGTGTGTTTGATTTAATACATAAAATAGCATATTTATTACAATTTAATAAAATATTTAATTTATGCAATTTAATACTTTACTATTTTAATGTACATTATACTATATTGTATTAACTTAATAAAATACAATATTTTATTGTTTGTATTTAGGATACATAAAACGACAGCTATGAAAATAAAAAGTCTTAGCAACACAATGCAATCAGCCTTTTTGTCATAAAACGTTTAAAATGTAATTTCCACAATACATAACTGAGACTGTGGTGGAAATGACATTTCAGAAAATAATAGTAACACTACACATACACTACTATAACAGTTTGACACCGGCAGAAGTGCGTTTTAAGAGAGTTGGCTTTTTTAAAGTCTGCAGAGACACAAGTGTTCATAGTTGAAGAAACAGTTTCCTTTGACAACGCTCACATGAGACTTCTCGCTAATGCTAAATGAAGCTCTATGCTAATGGGATCTCCCCTGGCGTCTCTGCCACTTGTTTTAAACGTGACCGATAAATATTCAAAGTCATTTTCCCACTGCCATCAATTAAGCACAAGACAGTTCTGTTCTGCAGCAGGGAATCATTTGGGTTTGGTTCCAGTGAGAAGGTCCTGAAGTTTTGAAGGATGATGCATCATGTGGCAGACAGGGGGCATCGCTCTGACAATGTGATTGATGTCACACCTACTGCTTTTAGGAGACACACCTTAAAGGAATCAGTCACGCAACAATGAAACATATGTTGCTTTCTTATGCTCTCTTACTCCAAACATTTGTTGTTCATTTTTGTTATTGCACAAAAAAAAAGTTTTTCTGAACACATTTCAGAACTTCAGAGGAGAAAAAATTTCAAATGCATTTCAATGCTCAAATTTTTGTTCTTTTTGGACTTAAATATTCAAATATTCAAATATTAATATTTAAACAAAAAAATACGCTACATGTTTTAAAAAATGCAATGTCTATAAATGTAAAATTTGGAAAGTTTTTAATATTTATATGATTTTTTTTTTTTGTTGCCTATGGAAACCACCTGAGAGCGCTGACACATTTGTGCCTCATTTACTGGATCACCATCTGCCTCTGATATTCGACAGCACTCTGTGATTCTTACATGCAGCTCTGGAGAGAAATGTGCTGGAGCTATCCTATATAAGTATATACAATTTAAGAATAATAATACTAGATATACAGAGAGTAGACACACACACGCATATATACACAATATATATATTTAGAAATCATACTACACATGTATACAATTTATTTGATTTTCAATATATCAAATGTAGGTTGCTAGCAAATTTATTTGTATGTTACACACAACATTTTTAATAAATATATAAATATAAAAAAAAAATTATTAAACATTTTAAATAAATATTACATTATTATTATTATTATTATTATTATTATATAAATAAATAATATACACAAAACATTTGTATAATTATTTAAATATTTAAAAATTATAAAATCACAATTATTTAATATTCGTGATTATTTCATAATCACAATTATTAAATAATAATAAAAACAAAATTCAGAATTAATTCTATATTTAGAATTAATTCTAGAATATAGAAACACAAAATATATTTATTTAATATATACAAAAATGTGTGTGTGTGTGTGTGTATGAATAAATAAATATATATTTAATGTTTTGTGTGTATTTATATATATATATATATATATATATATATATATATACACACACACACACACACACAACATTTAGTATAATTATTTAAATATGAAAAAAATATTTAATAAACAAGTTTAATAAATATCACAATTATTAAATTATAATAATAATAACAACAACATTTGGAATTCTATATTTTATTCTATATTAATTCTACAATATACAAAACAAAATATATTTATTAAATATATTAAAAAACATAACATTATTTAAATATAACAAAATACTTAATAATTTTAATAAATATCACAATTATTAAATAATAATTATAAAAATAATAATAATTTGTAATTAATTCTATATTTAGAATTAATTCTATAATACACAAAATATCTTTAGTAAATATATTTTAAAATTGTGTGTGTGTGTGTGTGTGTGTGTGTATATAACACAACATTTTATAGTTATTTAAATATTTAAAAATATTTAATAAATTTAAATAAATATCACAATTATTGAAAAAAATAATAATAACAATATATTTTGTAATTAATTGTATATTTAGAATTAATTATATAATATACAAATGCAAAATATATTTATTTAATATATTACAAATTGTGTGTGTGTATAATACACACAAAACATTTTTTATAATTATTTAAATATAACAAAATATTTAATACACGATTTTAATAAATATCACAATTATTAAATAAAAATTTAATATAATTTGTAATTTATTATTTATGTATAATTAATAGAATATATATTATATAGTTTTATAAATATATTAAATGTAATTTGTTAATAAAGCTAATTATATAATACACACACAAATTTTCTTTTTTTAAATTAAAAATAGAGGTACTTTTTAAGAGGTCTTTTAATTTCAGAATTTCTTTTTTCATTTATAATTCTTTTAATTTCAGAAATTATACGAAATAAAAAGAAAACTCAACATTTACTCGTGTATTTCATAATAGCTCAATTTTAAATGTTTCAATGTTCTTCCTTGAATTTTTTTTTAAACCACATGGCAATTATAATAATAATAATATTACCTTTTATTGTTTCATATTATTATGAATGAATTAGATCTGCATTAGTGCAATTACAGCGTCTACCAACGGT
>CM065141.1:3437500-3447500 GCA_033026305.1 Cirrhinus molitorella | reverse complement strand
TTATTCTTCTTCTGCTCTTGAGTCTGTGGAAGCCCATAGAACCGTTTGCGGGAAAGGTGTGAAATTTGGCACATTGATAGAGGACAGTCTCAACATTACCTACAGCAAATTTGGAGTCTCTAACTCAAACTCTCTAGCACCACCACTTGTCCAAAGTTTCATTTTTTTTTCCTATTTTTAATTGTTCGCAAAACCTATTTTTTCGAACTCGTCCTAGACGGTTTGTCTGATTTTCACCAAAATCGGCTCAGATCATCTTCAAACCATGCTGGCCTTTAATTCAAGTTGATTCGTCAAACCGTTCTTGAATAATATGCGAACGAATTCTACAAAAAGCACGCAAAAATGGATGTGAGGCTATATCTCTGCAAAAGTTTGGTGTATTGAGGCCAAACTTGGTTTGTGTTTCGGCGCCGTGCCACCTAGTGGTCAGGATATACCAAAAAAAGGCCTATTTTAGCTTATAACTTATAACTTTTTCCCATGTCGGCCATTTTGAATTTTGTAGTAAAATTCTATATTTTACGAACGCATTGACATATCGTTACAAAACTTGATATGGGTCATCAGCACGATGCCCTGAAGGAGCCCGAGAAGTTTTGAGCCAGAGCCACCTAGTGGTAAAATCATGGTCGACTTATTTTCACGGCAGTCACCTTTTTAGACTCCTGAGTCCTTGCCGAGTCCAGCGATACCAAACATGCCAGGTTTTGCCTTATGGTTTGTGCAACGTTGCATTTTAGCACTTAAAAAAACATTTGCTAGTATCTTAGAAACCGTTACTCCTATCGACACAAAACCACCATGGAAACTCTAAAACACAGCGTGCTGGCTATGTGCAAATGCCCAATTGCCCAAATTTTGATAGTAAGTAGCATAAAAATGCAAACAAAGTCAGCCATTGGTCATTTTTTCCCTTATAATATATACAAATGAGATATTTTCACCAAATTTGACACACATGTGTATGGGCACACTTAAAGGACACATAAATAATTTGGTGGGATTGTACCTTTGGTGGTGCTATAACTGAACAAAATATGAAATTGTCATTGACTACAGTAGACCATTATGATATAAAATGCTAAATTTTTACCAACACATTGGTGCACCATTAGAAAACTTTGTATGTACCAACGAAACCATGACCTGAAAGTGCTCAAAATGTTTTTTGTCCTTGTGGTCAAAAGTGATAACTGATTAAATTATATTAATAGTGGTTGTTTTCATGATTTTTCACACATTTTGACTACAATCACCTTAAAATGGCTTTAATTACTCATTGCTGAGTAAAACATTTCAAAATTGTACTGTTTTTGCTGTACTTGAAATAAATGCAGGCTTGGTGAGCACAAAAGGCTACTTTGAAAAAACATTAAAAATCTTACTGTTCAAGAACTGGTAGTGTATGCGCAAATCATTTTTTATTTTTTTACTCAACATTTACAAATAAAGCAAAAACACAACACACTTCACGAAAGAGTCATTTTTTGAGCAATGCAAATGACGTTTTTGTAAACTGTTACACTGCATTTTCATCTTATTAAACCTGAATTATGAAATAAATTTCATAAAAGAATTAGGAAATGAAAAAATTTGGGCAATATTTAATATTAATTGTTTTGAATATAAATTGCTAAAACTACGAAACAAACAAAAAAGTTAGTAAAAGTTGCATAATTTTTACATAATGTTTTCTGGGCAATATTTACTAAGAAAACAAATCAATATTAGTAAAAATTTCAATATTTTTAAGAGTAATTTATATATACACACACCTACAAATATCATGTTTTTAGACAATGCTGTTGTTTTTCCTTTTCTTTCAAATAACATGAAGCGCGAACCTCGAACGTAAAAGTAATGAACGTAATGCAATTTGCTGTTTGTATGTGATCACCACAATAATGCAAAACGCTACTTTTAAAAGTCAAGTTAAAGGTATAATTCACCCACAAATTAAAATTCTGTCATTAATTACCCTAATGTCGTTCTAAACTCGTAAGATTTTCGTTCATCCTTCCTTAGTATACAAATGTGATGTTTTTGCTGCAAGCTTTCTGAGCCTGCATAGACAGCAGTGCAACACATTCCCAGAAAGGTAGTTATTTTTGTTGTCTTTGCACAGAAAAAGTATTCCACAGCTCCATAAAATGACGGTTAAAACACTGATGTCACATGGACTATTTTAAGATGTCCATACTACCTTTCTGGGTCTATGCAGGCTCAGAAAGCTCTCGGATTTCATCAAAAATGTGTTCATTTGTGTTCTGTAGATGAACAAAGGTCTCACGGGTTTGGATGACTTATGATCAATGACAGAATTGTTATTTTTGGCTGAACTATTCCTTTAAACACAAAACGCAGTCGCTCAAACAAACACACTCGTCCATCTCCGTATTATTTTCTGCAAAACTTCAAAGGAAAAGTCAAATAATCATCAATGCAAACACTACAACGCCAGAGAAGGGTTTTTCCCCAGCCCTTGAAATAAAATAAACAGTGATTACTGTGAAAATGGAACTGCGTTCACAAGCACAACACTTGTGCGGTCCACGTGAAAGGCGCTGAAGAAAAGCAAGCAGGCGGCTTAGTGAAATTTTGTCTCAAAGATGCTTATGAAGCATTCTGAAGGGGGCTGACAGCGGCAGATTTTAAATCCTCATCTCTCAGTGAGTGAAAAGCCTACATCTGGAGGGGGGGAGAGGTTTATTTCTTCACGTAAAACGATGGCGAAAGAGGAGGGAGGGGGGATTTGGGCGGCCGTAATCTCGAAAATACTGAGTAATACTCATTAAATGAGGAGAAGGAGTGTTTGCTCCTAACTGAACGGGAAGCTCTTTATTTGGGGAAAAAACGAACGCAGATATTGTGTCGTCCGTCGTCGTGAAAGTTTGAAGCGCACGCTGCGCTTCTGAGTTCAGCGGGAGTTTTTCTAACGTTGGCGAATCGGTGGAGAGCTCTGGGGTTCAGAGACGAACAGAGGTGCATGAACGAGCTTTGATCATCTCACAGCTCTAAACCACACCAACACTAAACAAAGAGTCATATTCCACAGAGAGATCGGTGCATTAAAACAAATCTGTGTCCAAATTGAGAATATCTGGGTGTTTCGTTCGCTTTCAGTATACCTACGGGGAAATAACACGCTTTGCATATGGAACTGGGTCAAATGCAAAAAAGACACTTGAATTAAAATTAAAAGAAAGAACTTTGCACAAACACACGATTCAATAAACAACCTAGAAATAGAATGAAATGGCTTCAACAAACATTTTATTTCCAGAATGTGTTTTCAGTGAGGAAAAGTTCATCAATCAATAGGAGAATTATTGGAAAATCTGATGAAAACGCACTCACCCTCAGACCATCTAAGATGATGACGAGTTTGTTTCTTCATCAGGACAGATTTGATTAAATGTAGCGATGTGGTAAACGTTGACGAAATCGCAGAATCCAGTCATAAAACAGAAATGACTGTATGGTGTATAACACGTATGTCACTCAATTTTGAATTACAAAATAAATAATAAGCAAGTACACTTGAATCAAAACATGATATGGACTAGTGTCTGTGAATATTCAACCGCAAAAATACTATTTAAAGCTGCAGTCCGTAACTTTTTTGGTTAAAAATTATACAATTTCTGAGCAAGTACATAACCAGCCAGTGTTTAAAACTATCGCCTTACAAGTCAAGTCAACTTTATTTATATAGCACTTTTTACAATACGGATTGTGTCAAAGCAACTTTACATCATCAAATAGGAAGGTAATATATTATTAATGCAAAAAGAAACTAAAAGGAAATTAATCAATAATTCCAAATTAATAACAAATTTAATTGTCAGGCTACTTTAGCCCGATTCACAATGGTTGGCTTATAATAATGTTTTTTAAAATCGAGTGGTACGGAAATTCAAGCATGCCACTGCGTCATTACGTCACGTCTGTAAACAAAGAAGGTGTCCTGGTTAGTAACATAATCGCATGTGAGAATGTTGCAGTTTATAGCCTTTTCTCACAGTGTCTGAAATAATTTAACTTATTTTCTTGTTTGCAGAATGTAATCCAAAAGTTTATGTGTTTATGAAACACAGGTGACTGAAATTAGATTACTCCAGTTTTAAATGCGCATCTGTTTGCAAATAGCCTTTGTGGGATTACACAAGTTTTGTATTTTAAAGAGAACACCGGTCCGAAGGAAGAATGATTTGCTTTTTTGATATGAAATTCAAATTTTATGTAAATCAGAGATTAGACTGTACAGAAACAGAATCGCTAATACACAGTAAATACATGTAGTTACGCGATGCTGATGTTGTTAACAAACAATTTTAGAACAACGTATAACAGTAATGATAACTTGCTAGTTTGATGTGATATGAGATAACTGATCGTTAAATTTAATCTGTAGTGTTTTACCTCAGTAGGTCAGAACAAAAGTTTTAGACTTGCTACTTACTCTTCGATGACAATATCCGATGAAAATTCTTTTTTGGGCCATATATTTGAATCTGATAATCTGTGATTCCTAAATACAGTGAATATCCACAAAGGTGCAGTGACTGACAGCTATCAAAACATTAGATTCATCCGCGCTGGAGCCGAGCCGGAGCACAACCCACGCATGAAAGATAATTGCACAATTAACTGCAATTGCAGTTTTTCAGACAGAGATGGTGACAAAGAGGCTAAACTTACGGACTGCAGCTTTAAATGCATGTTCTACGCAGGGCTGGAAATGGGGGTAGGACATGGAGGGATGAAGTTTGGGGAGTGAATTTCGAGGGGGGCGGCGTTTCAGTTCCAAATAGTTAGTTTTATTTGGAAATTTAAGTGATTTCTATATTTTATCAATTCAAAACACTACGAAAGCGCCCCCAGTTCTGCACATAAACGTAGCACAATGTGGACTAAAAACTTAGCAGAATATTTGTGTCTATGGTTCCCTGCGCAAAACCGTCTTTTGTGATTGGCTAATACCTGCAGACTGCAGCCAATAGAAATGCTTCTCTATCGGTGCGCGTCCTGCTCATAGATATACAATCACAGCACAGATCGTGAAAGCACTGCAGACTGCAGTTTTTGTCATTCATTTTAACAAACTAAGTGTAGAGACGATGTAAATAATATATTTAGTATGCAGTGTAAAGCGCTTCATTAATTAAAAAGCAAATTTGTGAGATCGCAAAGACAAGTGACAGATTTAAATTATTATAAAGGGAACTTGCAAAAGTGAAATTGAAATTATACAAGTTTTATACATTTTTGATTTTATACAAAAGTTAATATTAAGTGACTTACAGTTTTCTGATTGTGCTATATATCATCAACAAAAATTGTTCCAAACAAAGTCACAGCTGAGCCGCTGCTTATCTATAGTCTTTAGAAACTGCTCTTTTGAACAAATCAATTGAATTAAAAATTCTGTCACAAACACTTTGACTTACTGCCACCTACTGGCGGTTTCAGTTTAATTTTTAATGTATAAATTTAGTCATTTAAATAGTTTAATATTCCTATATTCAAAACCTTATATTTAATCTCATAACATAATCTCATAAATGTCACCCCTGAATCTTGTCAAAAAAACCTGTAAATATTCCTTAATGCCACATTTGTGCTCTTCTGTGACGTTGTTGCTGATTTAATTTGACTGGTAACCCATTCTTCCTGATTGTATCATATTATTTTTAATTAATTTATCGTTTAATTAAAATTGTTGACAAAAAATAAATCTACATTTTTTTTGGTCACAAAAGATGACATACATTTAATAAAGTTAGCAAAACCTTCAAGTAGCCAAATATCGCTTTATAATGGGAGGGTTAATTTCTGTCAATGATCAGAAGGTGTTCCTAAGTTGTTTTTTTTAGTAGGAGCACACAACATTCAACAAATCTTTAATTGGTCATAACTGCAGCTGCCTGTCTTATCCAAGAAGGTTTAGAGAAAATATTAAATATGTTTAATGTTATTACACTATAAAGGGTTTTATAATTAAATGCATCAGAAAGGACATGAATGAATGACACAGATGCATGGTTTTGTTTACTACACACAAACTAAAATGCCTGTGAAGTTTGCAGTCTTTTTAGCTTCTGCCGCCTCAATATATGAGTACATGAACATATAAACAATCTCTAGGAATGATCTGAGAGTCACTTCATGAGCATTTCAAAGCAACCTGTCAAAATAAAAGTCTGGTTTAACCTGAAGTAACTGTAAAGAAATATATTACGTAATGTAATGATAGTACTACAGTACTACTACAAATAAAAAATCATTAACCCTTTAACTTTCACTCTCTAAGTTTACTTCACCATATTACAAATAAATCCTAATCTAATCATGACAAACTAAATATCTTTGGAAAGGTCTAAGATTCCTAAATAGATATTTGACCACTGTTTTGTGTTACAAATTGGGTAGAAAAAATAATAGAATAATTAATGACAAAAGTGCACCTCAAAAAAAAAAAAAAAAAATCTACATCTGACCTTTATTATGACAAGACTTTTTTTTGTTGCCTTTTCCCCTATCTTTTCCTTAAAATCTCAAAATTGGAAAACGTGGAAAACGTACATCAAAATCATATTACAAAATGTTTTCATGAATTATACAAATTTAAGTTTGGATAGTGCATTTTCATGTCTATGTTAAAAAAGGGAGTGACAGTTAAAGGGCTAAAACTTTATTTTTTAAGGAATATTTACCAGGTAAATTATTTACTAGAATTTATTTACCAGAAAAATTACAAAAATAAAATAAAATAAAATAATAATAATAAAAAGTAAAACTCCTCTCCAGAGAAATAAATAAAACTAAAAAAAAAAAAAAAAACTAAAAACAATAAGACTGAATTTGGGAAACAATATAATGGATTTCATAGGGCCTAGAGTCCAAACAGCTAATAAAAACATCACAAGTAATCCACACCACTCCAATCCATCAGTTAACATCTTGTGAACAGAAAATCTGCATGGTTGTAAGAAAGAAATCCATCATTAAGGCGTTTTAACTTAAAACCATTGCTTATGGCTAAAATAAATCCCATTTCTCCTGTGAAAAAGTTGTCTCGTCTGAATTAGTAGAGAAATAGGCACAGATCAAGCACTGTGTACAAACAAAAGCAGTCCAAAACAGCTCTAAACCAATATGTGTGTGGATTTTGATGTGAGCGAACAACAAGAGATTTTTTCACTGGAGGAAGTGTTAATATAGATTATGGACTTGTATTTTGGCCAGAAGCCACGTTTAAAGTTAAATCATTTTTATGATGTATTTGTTCGTTAAAAGTACAGTTTTTTGCTTCACAAGATGTTACCTGATGGACTGGAGTGGTGTGGTTTATTTGTGGATTATTTTGATGTTTTTATCGGCTGTTTGGACTCTCATTCTGACGGCACCCATTCACTGCAGAAGATCCATTTGTGAGAAATTCTGTTCTGATGAAGAAACAAACTCATCTACATCTTGGATGGCCTGAGGGTAAGAAATTGTTCATTAAATTATCATTTTTAGGTGAAGAGTTAAGAAACTGAACAGAGTCAGTTTCCTATTATTGTTGATTAAAAAGAAATACATCTTTGTACAGTCAAGTCATTTCCATAATCATCATTAATGTCTTCATTCCCACTAGCATGCGATTCTTATCCCCCACACTGGCTTTGTCTTAATCCATTATTACACATGCTTTTGGTAATCATAGTTTTATCGAGGTTAAGCATTAAAATACAAACAGAAAGGCTCCCGTCCAATCACGCGCTGCGGAGGAGTGGAGCTCATGCACTTCCTGTCGTTCTGCCGCCCACTAATCTGCTGTCATGTGTGTGGCTGCAAAACACGTTCTGCTGAATAAATCCACATTATTTCACCAGCGGATTTAGATTTGGAAAGATGCAGTGTTGCGCTTTAATATCTTAACCTCTCTGTAATACGTCAATTGTTTCTGTGAGACGGAAATGAGATTAAATAGAGAGCAAATGAGCACTGCTTTGTCTCGTGATGAAAAAAAAATCTCAACAATGTATCAAAACTGGCTCAGATTTGTGTGCAAACATCTGAGATCTCAATGTATATAAAGAATTTCAGACTACACTAGTTGTGATGCCTGGTTCTGATTCATGTGTTTGCAAATCTAAATCCACAAGAGTCATGCGTTTGTGAATCGGACTACACCAGTTGTGCTGCATCTTTTTGATTCACTAAAATGAACCAGTTCATAAGAGTCATGCGTTTGTGAATCGGACTACACCAGTTGTGCTGCATCTTTTTGATTCACTAAAATGAACCAGTTCATAAGAGTCATGCGTTTGTGAATCGGACTACACCAGTTGTGCTGCATCTTTTTGATTCACTAAAATGAACCAGTTCATAAGAGTCATGCGTTTGTGAATCGGACTACACCAGTTGTGCTGCATCTTTTTGATTCACTAAAATGAACCAGTTCATAAGAGTCATGCGTTTGTGAATCGGACTACACCAGTTGTGCTGCATCTTTTTGATTCACTAAAATGAACCAGTTCATAAGAGTCATGCGTTTGTGAATCGGACTACACCAGTTGTGCTGCATCTTTTTGATTCACTAAAATGAACCAATTCATAAGAGTCATGCGTTTGTGAATCAGACTACACCAGTTGTGCTGCATCTTTTTGCTTCATTAAAATGAACCAGTTCACAAGAGTCATGTGTTCGTGAATCAGACTACACCAGCTGTGCTGCATCTTTTTGATTTATTAAAATGAACCAGTTCATAAGTCATGTGTTTGTGAATCAGACTACACCAGTTGCACTAAATGTTTTTGATTCACTGTTTTCGATTGCCCTGCATGTTCATGATTCACTAAAATGAACCAGTTCATAAGAGTCACGTTCATGAATCAGACTACACCAGTTGCGCAGTGTGTTCTTGATTCACTAAAATGAACCAGTTCATAAGAGTCATGCATTCACAAATCAGACTTTACAGATTGTGCTGCATGTTTCTGATTCACTAAAAAGAACCAGTTCATAAGAGCCATGCGTTCATTATTCAGACTACACCAGTTGCGCTGTATGTTTTTTGTTCATTAAAACGAACCAGTTTATAAGTGCCATGCGTTCGCAAATCAGACTACACCAGTTGCGCTGCATATTTTTGATTCACTAAAATGAATGAACCAGTTTGCAGAAGTCATGCATTTGTGAATTAGACTACACCAGTTGCACTAAATGTTTTTGATTCATATAAATGAACCAGTTCATAAGTTATGTTTTCACAAACTCAGACTATACAGATTGTGCTGCATGTTTCTGATTCACTAAAATGAACCAGTTTATAAGTCACACGTTCACAGATCAGACTATACAGATTGTACAGCATGTTCATGATTCACTAAAATGAACCAGTCCATGTAAGTCATAGATTCATGAATCAGATTACACCAGTTGCGTAGTGGGTTATGGGCTTACTAAAATAAACCAGTTTATAAGAGCCATTGTGTTCATGAGTCATGCGTTTGTGAATTAGACAACACCAGTTGTACTGTATGTTTTTGATTCACTTAAATGAACCAGATCATAAAAACCATGTGTTCCCGTATCAGACTACACTAGTTGCGCTTTATGTTTTTGATTCACTAAAATGATTGAGTTCATAAGAGTCATGTGTTTGTGAATCAGACTACACCAGCTGTGCAGCATGGTTTTGATTCACTAAAATGAACCAGTTCATAAGAGCCATGCGTTCACAAATCAGACTACACCAGTTGTGGAGTGTGTTCTTGATTCATTAAAATGAACCAGTTCATAGGAGTCACACGTTCACAAATCAGACTATACAGATTACGCTGCATGTTTCTGATTCACTAAAATGAACCAGTCCATGTAAGTCATATATATTCATGAATCAGATTACACCAGTTGCGTAGTGTATTCTTGACTTACTAAAATAAATCAGTTTATAAGAGCCATTGTGTTCATGAGTCATGCGTTTGTGAATTAGACAACACCAGT